>FASU01022156.1:2809-18759 GCA_001486225.1 Heliconius pardalinus sergestus
ATTCCTACTCGGGAAAATTAATTATTAGGTATTTATTAATATTTTCATTTTTTCGCTCTGGTAATAAGAGCAACAAACAATTAATAAGATACCATTTAGCTGTATAAATAAAATTAGCAGACGTTTTAAAATTTTTCGTTTGACTTGACATTTTAATATCTATATTTTGTATATTTTTCTTTTTAATCTTATATAGCCTCCGACAAAGATTAATGCCAAACAATGTCAAGTGTTTATAATTTTAATAAGAGGGCCTTTAGAATTACATTCAGAATTTGGATGGAAATATAAAAAGTTTTGATGATTGATCTCGCTTTGTCGTTCAATATCGAGCGTCTCTTCGGTCTTCAACACTTGTTTTAGAATACTCGACCCTTACTGACATTCCTCGTTTGTATCCCCGAGACCGGAGTGTAGCGGCGCGGCGCGGCGTGGGTGTTCCTTCATATAGCAGGGTACATAAGGGACCCTAGTGTTAAGACATTCCGTTTTCCACTTAAAAATAATCTTGGCATTACTAGGCTACAGCTATGTTTCGTTCCTATTATAGACTAAAGAACACAACCTAGACATTCAGTATGCAGGAAGTATAGAATACATTTAAAGTAATAGCCTCACACTCAGCCTTGCTCAGACTGCGGATATGTTGCGCGGATAGATACCTACGTTGCATATGTCGCTGCGATAAATTGAACAACAGTTTTTATTATATTTATTACGTTTAAGATGTGGTGCGGCGGCACAGCGGCAGGCTATAACGGCATCGCGACGGGTGTGGGTTTATTTCCATGATTATTTTAATGTGCGATTATTCGGAGTCAATCAACATGGAATGTATCAAATTTGAACATTCTATGCATGATAAAGCATGAGGAGCAAAAGTCTAGGTCAAAGATTTATAATACATAGCGTCGATAGTGATGGGTGGTTGGTTCCCTGTGGCTACCCCGCTAGGGACAAACTGTAAAGTTTGAGGTTATTATTTTTTATATATTAAAAAATAATAAAAATAATTTTATATATAGTTATGTAAATTTCTGCTTTGGACATAAATTCAGGCGCCGTAACTGAAACTCAAGATTTATGGCCACAAATCTTGTTGCGTGGAAATAGCGTGGGTAGATGTATATGCAGATTGTGGCGTTTGTCGTTTTAACTTTTTAAAGTAGGTTATTTTCTGCATTCAGTAGGATGAGTAATAGTAAAAGAAGCTTATCAGCGTAGAGAGGGAAAACTTCGTGTTTAAACACCCCTTTTCCCGTTTAGGCCAATCCTCGAGACATTTTGTGTTTCAAAATTCAACATTACGATCTGTCCACCAGTGGAGAAATCATAATAATTTTAATTTTAATCATTCCCCCGCGTGGGGATCGAACACACAACCGTCGCACGTTTATGCACCTGCGCCAAGGCGGCCTCGAAAATCGTGCATTAAGCTCAAATTATTGAATTCGTAAAATTGTTTTGCTGTATTCGCTCAAATTATAAAACTAGATTTTAAAGAAAGCCTTTATATTTTTTTTTCTTTCTACAAACTTACTTTAATTAAGATTATAAGTAAAACTTTTTCGTTACTGAGTTACTGGCAGACAACGCACAGCCAGAACTACTCGACGTACAACGCAAGGTCCTTTGGGTAGGAAGAGTGTCCTGTAGAGGAGCACTGTAAGGAGGATTTTGCGTAATACTTACGAGGACGGGAAATTTAGAGAATTTTACCTTTACGTTTCATAGTTCACATAAACTAAGTTGCGGGCGGCAACTAGTTGTTAATAAAAAGCATTATTATCAGGTACCAAGTGACACAACCCTCCTCCGTTTCCTCCGTGCTCGTGACTTTAGCGTGGAGAAGGCGAGAGAGATGCTGTCACAGTCACTCCTCTGGCGTAAGAAGCACCAGGTGGACAGGATACTGTCGGAGTACGAAACTCCTGATGTTGTCAAGCAGTATTTTCCTGGAGGCTGGCATCATCATGACAAGGGTATGTTTTTGGTTTTTTCTTGCTTTTTATTGTAATGCGGCTTCGTCTCCGTGGTCAAATGTAGGTGGTTGAGTTGTAGGTCGATATCTAGACTAGAGAATGAATTATTTTAGTTTTTTCGTTCTGGTTAGTGCTTAGTAGATAATAAAGTGCGGCATTGATTTTCACCAACTTGCAATATCTCTGAATCTTGGCGTTACATCGGCAATAGTTTCCTCTGTTTGCTATAAGCGGGGTGTAGCGTGAAGTTTAAAGAACCAAAATCTAAACTATGAATAATAAATAAATATTGAATAGACGAACGAGACGAACATTTATTTTTATCTTTATTGTGACAGACGGACGTCCGCTATACATACTGCGACTAGGTCAAATGGATGTTAAGGGACTATTGAAATCTATTGGCGAAGATGGACTCTTGAAGTTGGTAAGTTTACTTACACCAAGATTCTTTTTTAAAACATATTTGTCCCTGTAACGATGAAATTTTAATATGGCTTTTAACTATTTAAATTGATAAATACGCTTTCTGATTTCATAGTCTCTCAAATTTTCATTTAGAAAGTCATTTGAAAAATCTGTAGTGGTGAAGTGTGACAGTGTCTGTCTCTAAATGCGACGACGATGCGGTTATGGTTCGAATCGAATCCCACTAGGGGAAATAAATTTTTTTTATTTCTCCACTCTGGAAACTAACTCTATTCACTTAAATTTATTTGAACTAAACTATAATCATTTTATTTAAATGATTATGGAAATCTATCAGGAAATGAATAGCAAAAATATTCAAAGTTACATTATACAGTCGTCCAATAGGAATTGAAATAATACTCTATAAATGATGCCATCTTTAAATTCACAGCACTGCGTTACAACGACTAAATCACGGGACTAAATATTATTAGTACCTCCATAAATACTTGATACTGTATAATGTTAAGGGCCAGTTTCCACCGCGAGTGGGCGCGGGCATATTACGTTGAACTCGCAAGAGTAAACTGCATACTTGTATTTCCACCAATAAATAGTCAGGCGGTACGGACCGACCGAGCGAGCGAGTTCTCTTCCTCCCAAAAAGCGGCAAAATGCGTGAAGAATAAAAATATATATATATATATATAATATATACTTTCAGACACTTCACGTATGTGAAGAAGGTTTAAAACTGCTAGAAGAAGCGACCAGATCGTCTGAACACGCGATCCAATCCTGGTGCTTGTTAGTGGACCTGGACGGTCTCAATATGAGGCACCTCTGGAGACCTGGAGTCAGGGCCTTGTTGCGCATCATACAGATAGTGGAAGCTAATTACCCAGAGACAATGGGTAGAGTGCTGATTGTGAGAGCTCCGAGGGTGTTCCCGATTTTGTGGACCATTGTTAGCACGTTTATAGGTAAGATTTATGTTTAAATTTATAATATATATAATATAAGAGCTAAATGGAAATACTTATAATATAATTTATAAAAAACTCAAATCTAAATTTAGTAAGTTCGTTGCACTTTAAGTGAGTATATTTCAGAAATATTCATAACAAAATTAAGATGAAATAAAACAAAATCGCAATTTTCTTAAATGGAATCTTCAAAAAACATTTCGCCTCAAAATACACGCTCTATGCTCATGCTCTAAATCCAATAGCAGGTCTGTTGAAAATATTAATCAGTTTACTGTGTCAGTCATAGTTGACTGACATGACTTGAATCCGTCAGTCGTACTGGCTGACATTACAAGATAACCTATTAAATTAATGTACTCATTCCTTTAGACGAAAACACACGTAGCAAGTTCTTGTTCTACGGCGGCAAAGACTACCTCCAGCCTGGAGGTTTACTCGACTATATACCTAAGGATCTCATCCCAGACTTCTTAGGAGGACCTTGCAAGGTATGATACTTAGACCACTTAAATGGCATTAAATAAAAATAAATAAATCGGGTTTACCAGAAGCAGAGGGAACTTTTTAGGAAAAAATGGGGAACCACTAGTATTAATTTTAAATAGAATTTGTTAGTTAATAGACACAGTATAATATCTCTAGTCTGGCATTCCGATGGATTGATCCAGTTATCCGGAAACCTCTGGAAATAATATTTATAAACATCCGAGGAAATGTTTTTACGCAAGACTACAATTTACACAACAACGTGCCTCAATGAAGCGTGGTTCAGAGGCGCAAGTGTGTGATTGTAAACACGGCTGGTCGTGGGTTCGATCCCCACTCGAGAAAATGGAGTATATATTTAAATTTATATTTTCATTTCTTCGCTCTGGTGTCCGTTAATAAATATATTACAGAAATAATATATAACACTGAACGATGAACAAAAGTAATATATTTTTTATAGCTTCACGCTGTATGAGATACAGTAGTGCTAAGATACTCCATTTCCCATCTCAGAATTTTTGAGACATGTTTGTCTTATTCTGTCATCGGACTAGTGCGGTTCTTCTGTATTTCATTAATTAACAATTAATATTTTGTATTTATTTTGATCCGACTTGTTATATAAATGGGTTAAAATTAATACTTAGCATATAGAATATTTAGACGTGGTACATACATATATAAAACGGAACCTTTATTTATAGTATTTTTAGCTATTCTTATTCTAAGCTATATGCTGAAAAATATTTTTTAATGCTAAAAAGTTTGTATGGTTAACTCATGTCAGGAACTACTGGTTCGATTTGAAAAATATATTTTTGTATTAGATAATCCATTAATCGAGGAAGGCTATAGACGATATAACTCTACGTTAACAGTTTCAATGTCGCCCACTGTACCTGCGGTCAGAATTACCTCGGGCACTTTGAATGTGTCATACACAACTCTTACGCCCGTATTTATAAATCGCTCTCAACTCTGAGACTATCATTAATCAATAAACATTATTAAAAATTAAATATAACAATCTTGAGAGCTATCTTAAGATGCCGTTTTCATTCAAAGACTATTAAAGATCCTCGCTCTGAGCTGTTTATAATTAAAAGACCATTTCTGGCTGGATTCAAACCTATTCCTACCAGTACAGATATAACATGAATTTTATATAATATACTAACTCAAATGACATGTAACTTTTGTTTGACGGCAGTCGGATATAGTAGACGCGTCGCTGAACGTGCCGCACCACTATTACGAGCATGTACGCGTGAGACGGTTGCAGTATAGTACTTACTACCTAGCTGATGTCGTAAACACGTACCTACGCTACATACGCTACGGCCTATACGTGTAGATTATGTGCTATTGTCTTTATATATTGATCGTTATTGCAGGAACTGTAGGTTCATGGTGGTTCCCGAATATAGTAAAGTACAAAGAAGGAACCTAGTTATATGACACTCCGTTCCCAACAAACCGCCAATTTTTGAGATGTTTCGTTTTGCATTTTTGTTGTTTGCTTAGTTCGTAAACCTCTGTAGAAAACAATGAGATTTTTTCGATCAATAAAACAAATTTCTTCTTGCTTCTTTCAAGCAATGTCGCGAAAATTATACTGTGCGTTAGGTACAGAGTGTCCTTAACACTAGGTTCCTCCTATCTACATGCCGGGCGCAGCGCGTGAAGCTCTTATGAAAATATACATAACATATAATGTTGTTAACGGAAGCTTAAGGAATTCCCGGTCGACAGGATTAAATGTTTTTGTGTTTATCATTTTGTTATATTTTTCCTCTTATTCATTACTATTAATATACGAGTACATTGTACACCCACCGATTTTGGTCCGCCTGCTAAATCTGGTCTACATTTTTCGATGCAGTATTAGTCTACCATTTTTAAGTACTAATGCTAATAAGTCTTTGGTATATATTCCATTTTTTATGCTTAATGCAAGAAAATTTAAGTACTTACAATTTCTCCATTTCAAAATAGTTTCGTTCATTTTACTTGATCTATGATTTTAGTAAGATCTTTGTCTTTCGCGATTAATGCGATTTAATTTCATCTCTTAATATAAATGTTATTGTTTAGGTTAAATAAAAATTTAAAGGGAGAAAATAAAAAAAATATATTACTTGCTCACCTAGAAAGGGTCTAACTTAATATTTTAAATCTGTAAATTCGAAACAGCGCAATTTAGTGATCCAGCAATCTTAGTGTTATACCGAAATGTCCTTAATTAACTGGCTGTTAAAATAATAGAAAATATCAATACATGCCAGCGAACTTCACTTAAATGCTTAAACGTATGTTTAAACCCACTATAGCAACAAAGTATTAATACTGACATAACATTATTAATATATAGTAATTACTATCATCCGCCTGGCGGTTTTGTTAGTATCCTATAGATAGCAGTCTTTTATCACGGCCTTTGACTTGTAATGTACATTCCACAGATAATTCTTTAAATATATAGTTTCCAAAAGTTTTGTTTTAAAGTGGTTATTTTACCCTAATAATTGAAACCCACTTTTTTAAACTTTTGTTTTGTATTATACTATTTAGCTAGTTGGGCAGCAGATTGACAACTCTTTTGAACACTGACATGGTGATACCATCCGGATCGTAGTGTCTATTTTTTATACGTTCTATAAACACTCTTGCCGGACGTTTTGTGGTCAACATGGTATTTAAGGCAGTCAGGCATAGGTAGCCCCATATTCCACCATCTCCTTGCTTGAGATTAACCTGGTGTACTCGTGGGTAGGTGCGTCTATTGACCTGCTGCGTAGTCTTTGCTTTAATAACTAAACGTCTCATTCAAGTTTTGTCTCGGATGTGGTAAAACAGCTTTAGTGTGGTTTCTCTCTACTTACTCGACAAAATATATAAAAATCGTGAAATTATTCAAGGTTCATTTAGCAAAACCACTCAGACGTCTCAAGAGTATGCTAAGTGGATTTAAGTACCATTAATGCTTTAATTTTATAAGTGATTTTCTATAAAAATAGGTGATCGGCGTTAATTAGTTGAGCTGTCATTATATTTATAGGGTACGATTCAAATAATTCAAATTGGTCTAGCTACTTAATAATGTACGACATCGGCGACGACCTTTGTTCTTTAATTACCGATATTCCTGATTTATCGATTGCTCTGGCCATCGCCTTACTTCTTTTTTATATGTTTAATTTTTGTATTATGAAATTGTATATAATATTATATAATATACATAATATGATTATGTGACTAAATTTCCTTTTTTGTTTTCACTTGATGAATACAATAAAACTAATGATGAAATACTATATTTTTCTCAACGAGACACTGTTTAGGCTGAATGGTATAACTATTTTTTTTATAATATTATCGTTCGATTGATTGGGATTTAAACTTATAGGCTATAACCAATGCTTCTGGGCTTTTTAACAGAGCCATGACAGCGTCAAATATAATATTGTTTTTCCTATATCAATATAGAATTGTAACAATAATTTATTACGTTACACTGCTTTCTCATAAAGGTTAATAAACTTTATCTACGCCCTGTAAAATAACCAATCCGTGCAAGTAGATATTATTTAAATTAATAGAATTCTAAGTCGTTTAGGCTATTGGCTTATTTGCTCCATTTTTGATTAAACAACCTTTTCCATAGTTGATAAAAATATACGCATTTTCTTTGAAAGTGGACTTATTTTCCTCTGATCCTTAATTTTATAATATACATATGATTTAAATTGGGAAAAGGGTAGATGGGAAAAGTTCTTGCAATTTCGATCAAATAGCACTATTGTGTAAAGTAAAGTGAAACTCGTCTATTCCGTGTCTCATCGTACATTAGCTTTGTCGTAAAAAACAAAAACACAAAATTTATGTAGCTACATCACTATCACTACGTCACTGCCATGACACTATAATGTCATTTTGACAGCTAGAATAGATTGTAGAATGCACAGATTATATAAGTTATAAGATGGTCACCCTATTATATTAATGTTTATTTCACTTCTATATTTATTAATTGAATAGTTATTTAATTAATATCTTTGTTTATTTTCATTACCCTAATTTATTGTTGTCTATATAAATTAAAGTAAATGTTGAACTTACAGTAAAATAATAGTAATACTTAATTTTCAATTTATTATTATTAATGTATTCTATAGAAATATAATAAAATCCACATATTTACACATTCATAATCACTACGTTATTATCTAAATATTTTGGAATACACAGAACAAAAGTTGAATCTTCTTCATATTATTACAGAGTTTCGTCCACGAAGGTGGTTTGGTGCCAAAGAGCTTGTACGTAAGCGGTGCCTTCACGGAACGCGATGGAGATCCTCTTAGCGAAGACAGTATATACAGATCAGTTAGCTTGGGAAAAGGACAGGTGAGACATCATTTATTATTTATACAAATTAAACAATATTTAACAAATATCTGCTCTTATAAAATCTGTATATTTTGAAGAAAACGAGTATTGTTGTAACACTAAATAAATAACATTAATAACATTTCTGTGATGTCATCCAACAATACTTTGTCACACAAAAAGTGAAGAAATCACTTCTTTTTAAATTAATACTCTTCACATAGTAAAACTATCCATAAAATGTGAAGGGTATATTGACGTCTCCAAATGTCATTCAAAAATACATTTAAAATTTATTATGCATATTTATGTTGAAATAATGTTAATTCATCATATCACCCATTTTCACAGGTCCACGAGGTAATAGTACAGAACCGAGACCCGCAAAGTGTTCTAACGTGGGATTTCGACGTCATCCGCCATGACATCTCGTTTACGGTGTACCGCAGCGACCACGAGCTCGACCACCCAGACCATGCCGCTGGTGAGTATTAAATAGACATTTTGTTTACAATTTCACGATGTATTCCAGCAGGGTAGACAGAGGGAACCTAGTGTTAAGTCACAATTTTATAGACATTGCATGTTGAGTCGTCTTCTTCTTCTTCTTAATTCTGGCATCCAACCAGCGCTTCCTTGGGCGTCCGGGAGGTCTAACTCCAGGGATAGACATAGCAAGACACTTGCATCCAACATAGTTCCAAGGCCGGCGCGCAACGTGGCCATACCATCTCAGGCGACGCTCTTGGAGCTTTTCTGCTACGTCACGAACTCCAAGACTACCTAGAATGAATGTGTTACGTATGCGGTCAGACCGCGTTACGCCGCACATCCACCTCAGCATCTTCATTTCCGTGACGTGAAGCTCCTGAGTGTGCCGAGATAGTGCTGGCCAACATTCGCTGCCGTATAAAAGTATTGGAATTCAATAGAAATGAAACTCAACGCCGCCTTCGTGCCAGAATGACTAAATAAAAATATTAATAAATAAGAATTTATCCCTTTGAGTGAAGATAGAATCCACAACTGTCGCCTTACAGTCACACCCTTGTGCCCTTGCGCTATCATAGTTTAGTAGTATACATTGTGAAATTGATGATAGTTATTTACCCACTTCTTTCCAGCTATGTGTGTAGGCGGTGTTATCGCAGAGGAGTCTCGCTCGGTGTTAGACAGCGGGCGCGAGGGGGAGCACTACCACCGTGTAGAACCCACTCTGGTGTGCCACGATGGGGAGAGTATACAGGTGTGAAATTTTAACAACTCTAAGATTCTACTAAGATAACTGTCATTTAATCTTATTTCATCGGTAAATGTGTATGTATTATATTTTGGTAAGGTATAAAGATTTGAAAAGGAAACAGGATTTGAACTCTTGGAAACTTAGCTTGATACAAAGACGAGAGTGTAGGTATAGTTTAGTGGTCGCAGCTCTTCGTAGTTTTATATGTTTTTTTTTCATGAAATAACACTATACAAACAAGCACAATTCCGTTTAACATAAGTATATGCGATAATCAAATATCTTATTAAGAGATACATACCTAAAAATATATAATTTCTTCTAGGGCTCACACGTGATGGCTGTATGTGGTAGCTACGTCCTGCAGTGGCGGTGTGAGGCGGCGGAACGAGCACAGCTCATGTATTTCCATGAGACACTCGCCAGCCATCATTACCGGTCTGTAACTTAAAACATTTTAATATATTATTGTATTCTTTTTTTGTAATAGCGGCAACAGAAAGAAATACACCGTCTGTTAAAATTTCAACTGTCTAACTGTACAATAGACATCCTTTATAAGTATTTTCATATAATTAACGCAGCTAATGTATTTCTATGAGATACACTCATAACTATTTTAGATAAAGTTAAGAAGCAGTTCACAATACCTCGCTTTTTGGGATAAATGAAAATAATTTGAAAATAATAATTTCCTCAAGTGGAGATCGAACACACAGCCTTCGCGTTTAAAGTCGTACCCCGTCCCATTGCACCGCGACAACCTCTAACTCAAAACTTATTTTTATAAATTAATTTTGTCATTCTTTTTTTTTATATGAAATAATGTATAGAAAAAAAATCCTTTACACGTACAACTTTTTTCATAGGTACGTCAACTTTGACAAACACAAAAAAAACATAAAATATGTATAATTTTTTTTACCTTGTTCCAGCGGCTCTATGTCAAGTCTCCAATCAGCTACAAGTGGATTTTCTTGTCTAAGCAGCAAATCTGCCACAAGCTCGTGCCCCTCGCGGTGATGCCACCCGTTAAACCCTCCACATGCCCTACAACCCCTTACAACCCGATTAGAACCATTTACAACCCAACCCCTAAAAACTCCTGAACCTGTCTCACCAGCACCTTCACCTCCATTATTGTGAGAGAAGGGATAATACGGAACAGGTACTTTTTTTGCTATTCTAGTGAAAAAGGGGAAATTGTGGTAATACAGATGTGGGGCATTTGAAGAAATCTAATGCTTTATCAATATTTTTGTGAAGAAATAGGCAGTTTTTGGTGTTATGTGGGGCATTTCATAAAATGTGTGTATGTTTTGTCCATATTTTTATGAAGAAAAGAGCAATTTTTGGAGATATATGGAAAAATATCTCCATATGTTATCGATATTTTTGTAAAAAAAGGGGGCAAATATTGAATATTTTGTAAAGGGCAAGTGAAGTATTAAAACTATTTAATACAAAACTATATATTTGGGGCACCGTATGTAGAACAGGGGGGCTGATAAATTCTACAGAACTAAAATAAATTCGACATATGGATAAATCTATTAGATTTAAAATCAAAGTTATTATATTATGTATATAAAAAATGTTGACGTGCTATAAATGTTGAATTTCAAAATTTCTTTGTACATAACATTAAGGGACAAATTTTAACTATTAACAATAAGAATATTAATTCTAATTGATTCTGTCCTATATAAAGTTAACCGATGTATGGAATAAGCTTGGTGTTGGTTTTATAAATAGTATAATAAGTTACGTAGAACAATGGAATTAATGATAGAAATATTCACATTAAATAGTGAATTATACTAATTTTAATGATAAAATAGATAACTTGGATTGTGATGATTATTAATGCATAGTGAAATCTTAATTTTATATAGAATAGAAAGCCATATTTTGAATGTTCTGAATGTCTAAATAAATAATATACATTTTGGGACATATAAGTTCTTTGTGACAGTTTATGTTGAATTGTAAATTAAATAAAAAACATAACTAGAATATTATGGATATACTTTCACTATCTAAGTATTAATATAATTGACAATAGACTGGTTATGTGGAGTATTTTAAAATTCATTTTATCAAGTTTTAGCGTAAATTGAACACATTTGAATGAATGTATGACTTTTAATTTAAGTTTTGACTTGTTTAAATGTTCTATTTCTATAAGAGCGTTTGCTCAATTTAAAACGAACTAAATAATAATTCATTTAGATCGGTACGTTTTAAATGTTGTCAATGTAAAGGTACGTGATATGTTGAATTTACTATCGCATATTGATTATTTCTGGGGCACTGCACTGCACACTGCGTGTAGAAATGTATTGACGGGGCTTCAAAATGTACTGTAGCATTAAATTTATGGTAAGATTTATGCCTATTTCGGGCTAATACAAGGTTAGGTAAATATAAAGCGGTATATACTGTCTTATAATAAATGGCATGTGTCAATAGCTCGTTGTAAGTCGCCTTCAAGTAGAGCATATATCCACTCTTAATGAGGCCAGTTGTAGTGCAGGGGTGTGACTGTAAATTGCGGCAGATGGGTTCCTACTCGAGAAAATTTAATATTTAATATTTTCATTTCCTCGCTCTGGTAACTAGACAAAAAGCGCGGCGTTGAATTCCGCCACTCAACACGCAATGCTTCCAGCAGTCGGCGGAAGTAGGGAACGAAGCTATTTTAGTGGGAACGGAGCGTCTTAAGTTGTATTAACGAGGTGTGTTTATTCACAACACCAGGTTCCTAGGTTTCCTCTGCCTAACCTGCTTTGTGCAAGATACAGTGTGAAGGTAAAAAATCCATTAGACATGCCCTCAATAATATAACAGTGTTTGTTCATAAATTTCTCTCTTCCTTCTCCACGTTTTTGAAATATGGCGTTAATACAAATATTTAAATCGTTTTTCAATTATATTAGTTACTTTCAATAGACCTTAGTTTCTTAATTTAACAGCTACGTAAATATACGTATTCTATAACATATTATTTGGTAAAATAATTTAAAGAACAAACAAAATAAAACAGATATTTGTATGTTTATTCATATAAAAATAAATTGTCATATGTATTAATTTCTACCGTAGGTTGCAAAAAATATATTTAGTGTATTTTGGAACTTTTAAGCAATCGTTTAAAACAATGATTATTTAGTGACTTAACACTTAATATTGTGATATAAATTGATTTTGACGAAGAGATTTAATACTCTCTTTCACAATTTCTTAGGAAAATAAATGTAAATATGCTCTTGGTTTAGTGAAAACTGAAAACTTTTAACTTGACAAAACGTGCAATCATATGCGATAGTCATAGGTTCAAATGCTGGTTAGGTTTTTGTTTTACTGTACATCGTATTGATGTAGTCGACACTACTTTTTAAGTTGCTAGTTTTTAAATATAACAAGAAAATACTACTAGATCCTCTAAAATTCCAATAAAATTTGCAATTTGCTTACATATCTAAACAATTTTTTAAGTGTATAGTGTTTAGATATATTTATATATATATATAATATGCAAAATATGCGATTTACGTGTGTCTGTGCAAGTGTGGATTTTGAGGAATGTTATCGTTGTAACAAGACGCGGCCCGTCACTGTAATGGCTGTGATACCTTTGCTTGTGATTGGCGGGATAAAATACTGGCTCTTGCCATTCTTGGTAGTACTGAGCTTCTATATATATGGTCTTTTTAATTATTTTTCAATTAAAAAATAAAGTACTCTGAAATCTGTAATGTTTATTTTAAAAGTACAATCGAGTAGAGATGTTCTAATCTTAAACTGAACTTACAAAATAAGTGCAATTACAATAACGCAATAAACAAATAATACAATTTTAAATCGCCTATCAAAACTAATCTAGTTTGCCTCAAAGCAACATTAGACGATTTTGATTTGTATGTTCTCAGAGCTGTTATATCATTTCATAAAATATTTATTTATATTTCTATTTGTTCGCTGTGGTGTCCAGGCAAAGCGCGGTGAGAGTTCCGCCACTCAGCACGCAATGCCTCCTGAATTGGGCGGAAAGTGGGGAACAGAATGAGGGTGCGGGATACAGCGTGAAGATGTTTTGATTTGATTTTTAACTATATAATAGACATAACGACAAATAGTATTTTACTCTTACGCACTTAAAACAATGTGTTTTATTTATTTTTTGTTACATTTTTTTGCGGATGCCATTTTTATGTCATTGTGATTACCTTTTTCTGTGTTTGTAAGTTCAGTTTTACAATGGATCACAAGAATAATATGTATCACAGTTTTAATTAATATTTTATACCCTATTGTCTAATATTAAATTCGATTTTTGATGATATAATTAAGATTAGCTTAAGTAATTTTACTTAATAGTTAGTTTTCATAGTAACCATCACATAAACTATGTTTTATTTTTTATTACAAAATTGTCAATTAGTATATTCATATTTTATAATATATTTCAAATATATCTTTTATTGCCGATTTATTAAGAAACAATGTAAAACCTCATATATAATAAGGATTATTAATAATTTTGATTTGTTAGTGAAAAAAGTTTATATGAAATATTAAATTGTGATTCGATTTAAGATGCGTCTGTTATAGAAATGTTTAAAAATTTTAATCAATTTTACCATATTAGTATTAAATAATGAAATGCTATCTGAACAAAAAAAGAGTATCAGTTTAAAAAAAAAGATATACCTCATCTTTATTCTTAAAACCGATATTTTTTTCCTAGATTTTGGATTAGAGGAGCTACAATTTAATTGTGTAAATAAAATCTGAAATGTATCTTAGACGAAAATGGCCCTGAATTCTTACTTATTAAATACAAATAGGCCTCCAGTTTTTGTTGGAATTGCAATGGAATCTTAGCAATATCCTTTTGTATTCAATTTAAGAAATTGTTTTTTTGATTCCTTTTTATATTATAGGAACAAACTACAGATTATATTCGAGTAATATAAGTAAAGTGTGGAATTGAATAGAAATATTTTTCAAAAAATAATATTAATATGTATATAGCATGATAAGTGTTGTTAGATTTTAAATATAATTAAATTAAAACAGCAACTTATTAATATTATCGGTAATATGGAAAAACTAAAAATAATCTCATCCTGCTTTTACAACTGCCCAAAAGAAAAGTATTTATTGTATAAAAATTTGACCTCTGTACATAAATAGTGTTAATATACGATTACATTTCCTAAGGAGTCTGCGACGAAATTTCAGCGTTCTATGCCATGCTCATTGCGGTAAAGGAATTTTACTAACGAATACCTGTACACTAACATATCTGCTCAAAGAAGTCCAGCAACCAGTAAACATCTCTAGATAAGCCTATGCGTGTGTAGTGCGCTTCCTATCAGTCAATCAGTTACGGAAGAGTTTTATATTTGATACCAATGCTCAATCATCAAAAAAGTAAATAATTATTACTATTAAAATCATTTTGACTATTCGCTATTTCCTATACATATTTCGCAGATTATAATAATATTGCTTCTATAATATCGACAAAAAAATCTTATTTTCATGAAAGAAATATAGATAATATTATAAATTTAAAATTAAGTACTTGGTAAAATAATAGGTTTGTGCGTCGCTCACGTTGTAACGAGGGAATTATAAGGATTTTATTGAATCGTTAGTAATAAGTTTATTTTATGTTAGTTTTAAGTGGATATAAAAAAAATGCAATCTAAGTATAGTTTTTAGATTATATGTGATTATTTTTAATTTTACTGATATATTTCGACTTATTCTTCAATACTATATTGATACGTTTGTTCGCAACCCCAAAACTTACAGCTGTTTTTTTGTTTAGTGATAAAGTTCTATGCAATAAGATATTCCCTATATAGAAGCAATTGCACAAAGCGTACACATACAAGTATAAATGAATACTTTTATAAGACATATTGTTGTCATTGTATATTTTTGAACAGAATGGTTTAAAAAACAAATCAGAAATTAATTTAAGGATATACCTATTATATATATTATAGTATTAAGTTAAAAATTTTATGGATTTCTGGCTGAATCAAAGCCTACTATATGTTTTGGCTGTACAGCTTATGATCATGGCATTGATTGGACAAAATAACTTCTGTTTATGTTTATTATTTGTAAAAATATGTAAACATTACAAATTTTGAATGTAGTGTCACTATTTCGGATAATAAATATAGTATAAATTGTTTTTTGTTTTTTTTTTTCATTTTTCATCTATTATATATCTATATCTAACTAATATTAGTGCTTACATATAAATACTTATATATTTTTATATGTATTGTATATATACATAATATGCAGGGCGGAAGAGGCCGCGCTTTTTTTACTGAAACTGCATATAGGGTAAAATATTTCAAACCTAGAGCTAAAGAAACTAATCAAGGTACCTCAGCAGTTTGGACGTAGGATTTTTTT
>FASU01022203.1:0-13850 GCA_001486225.1 Heliconius pardalinus sergestus
GCGAGCGGGCCGCTAGTAAATTATATAACAACATTTCATTTGTAACAACTGTAAAAGATGGCTCTACTCTGCTATAAAAAATCATCGTCTCAATAATCATTCCTACCTGAGCATGTATATGATGTACAGTATGAGGGTGCGCGGCCCAGCGCGGTGCGGCGCGCACGTAAGGGCGTGCGGCGCGCGAGCCTGTGCCCACCACGCCCATGCCCACGCCCACACCCACACCGCCGCTCACGCCCACGCCGCCGTTTGTGCGACGCTGTGGAATCGAACAAAAAATGCGTTACAAGTAAAACATGTATGACGGATGTAAAACATGGAGAAACTAAATTTAAAGAAGAAAAAAGTACGAGTTTAAAAATAATGACTACAAAATAACATTTTAAACGTTTATAGTAATCATTTTGTAAGTTAATTATGAATTAAATCATAACAAAACAACAGATACTTGTACTACAGTGGTAATCGAAGTAGTAGAATACAGCAAGAAAAGAAAAAGCCAAGTGATATTTTTTGGGACAATAAATAATATTAAAGATTCGTCTTCGCGGAGGAGTACAAGCATACAAATGTAAACGCCCAACTAAACAAAAGTTAAAGCAGAAACTCACGTGGTGGTGATGTGACAGTGCGTGTCGCGCGTGGTGCGGCGCCATCAACTCCAACGGCGCACCTCGCGGCTATAAAAATTCATAATATTAGTAATTTCGTGTAATGTTGAAGGTGTACCACAGGGATTACTATTTTATCCACTGTATTATCTCTTTTTTACAGACGGAAGTATCAACGATTCACAATTATTGGTTCAAACAAATTGTTCTATATAATGTAATAAATTAGATACAAATAAAATTAATAAGATAGAAGAATCAAGTAAGTAAGATACATAAAAGCGGTTAAGATAATTTAGACAATTTTAAATACCTCAGTGGCGAGTAACAGCGGCGCATGGTGTAGGTCGGGCGTGGGCTGCAACGGCGACAGCGCTCCCTCCCCGCTCCCCAACATCTCTAGACGACCACCCTCGGCTCGCTGGTCCGGATATTTAAATATTATAAATAAATAAATATATAGCATGCAATAATATAAATATATATTTTTAAAACAAAAGTTTATTTTATATTCATGTTCCTATTAATATTATTTTTAACGACATAAAAACGTTTACTTTTATATTTTAATATATAATAAGCGCAATATAAATTAAGCTTTAGCTGCTTTTAGTGATTTACTCCAAAACCTCAAATTTTGAATTTCTGTTAAAATATCATTAGATGTTCAAAAATCTTACATTTCGATCTTCCAAAAATATATATTTTTTAAATAGTCGATACAGAAAATAAATAAAAATAACTATAATAAAACAGAAAACCACATAACAACAGTATCGTCAACGATACAATACTCACCTGCGAATTGATATAGTGCGTGTGCGCGTGGTGCTGGTGCTGGTGGTGCGGCGGGGACGCGAACCCGCGCGGCGCCGCGAAGCTGCCGTACTGCAGCCCGTGCGCGTACACACCGCCCATCTGACGCACACCAAATATTTGATTTAATGTCAGTTGACTTGGCAATTTGGTTGAACGTGGCGATGACTGTAACTTTGATCTACATATTTGTCTCATTGCTGAGATATTTTGTAATGTATTGGTTTTTATCTTTAGTTGATCTAATTAAATCATAGTTATCATTGCATAGAATATTAAAAAGTACGTTCATCGCCACAATTCTCCATTATTTAACGCAAAATTGGGTGCATCACTACCATTTCAATTGAATTTTTAATATTTTTTTTTTATTTAAAAGAATCATAATAAAAAGTACCGAATTATCTGATATTATGATGCATCCGATCTTTTGAAACAGAAATATAACAAAAATACCGTAAACCAGAACACAAGTAGCTAATAAAGGCGCTTGTTGATTGTTCAAAGCTAAAAAGATTTGTCTCGTTCCAGTCCAAAGTGAAATCAAAAATTAAAGCTTTTATGCGTGAAGTGTTATACAATATAGACATGGAAAAAAAACTACATAACGAGGTCTTTGGATCACTATTGTCTCATAAAACAAACTAAACTTAAATATACAATATAAATCTCATTCTCTTTAATTTAATAAGAAATCGAAAGCATTAAGCACATGTCTAGTAAGTACAAGAGAACTTGCAGGCAGTACTAATACACGCCTAATTTAAAAAAATAACTTTTCCTAATATAATGCAATTATATTTAATAAATATAAATGTATTTGGTATTAAAATAAATGCAAAAAATATGAACAGAATGTATGCTCCAAATAATAAACGACCAAATTCAAATGTAAAAGACAGATATATAGATAGATATTACATAAGTAATGCACAAAAACAAGGGGTAACGGAACGAGATAAAACCTTTGAGCTCAGTGGTCAACGAGATTATTGCGCCCATGTTGTTAATACCGCACCCGAACACTTCACGTAGTTATACCATATAATGTATAAAAAATGTTATTTCACATTAAAAAGAGCATATCGTAGGAAACAGCCAAGTCTAATAATGAAAGCGACCAGCCAAATATTTTCATTTGTAACGTAACCAATCTACAAAATACCAAAGCTTGAGTTGCTAGCGGCAAAAACTGTAAATAAAGTGTGGCGACGTCAAAAAGCGACCCCGTGTGAGACCGCGGCTGAGTTCTATTGGCCGATAAAATCGTGATGACGCGCTCTCATTGGCCATCGGACTTCACCAACGTCGCACCACACGGGGCGCAAATTTATGACGACTACATTATCGTACACGAAGAACACGGAACACATTCACAAGGTATATATCGAATAAGAAATCGATGCATGCGGTACACGAATAATAAAAATACATAATAATTAACGTGAGGGTTAGTTTTCGGAAAAAAATATTTGGGAGGTCGCTGTCGACCGGGACTAAGTGAGTTTACTTTGGCCATAGCACTGCGTTGTTAAAGTAACAAAAAATGCATAATATTATATGGTAAAGAGCAAGTAACGCTAGATTTATTTCATCCCAGCAATCTAGGCCGGCTGAGTCACGTGGACCATAGACATTTTGATACCATTACAAAAAAAATATAACCTCATTTTCATGAAGCTATATTTCATATAAAAAAACAGTGATTACAAAACATTTACAACTCCCGCGACTCGCCAGAACTGTATATACAGAACCAAACAGAATGAGCTTGAGTGTTGCATGCTGTAAAACCTTAATCCGACGCCATAGTTTTCATTATAATGTTATGAACATTTACCATATTATTAAATGGCGCCGGAGCTCGGCACAGTTATATAAAAAAATGAAAATCGTGTATTATAAAAGTAAATTAATAAAAAATCAGAGTCGGTTCGGAAGTGTAACATGAATAAAACATCGACAACTGAATGGTTTTATCGATACCAAGCGTTAACGTCGACCAATAGGAACAGAGTATTCTGACACACGCCATCTGCATGGCGCATTGATGGCCTACGGCAACGCTTGGGAACGACACCAAGTACCTATATGTCATCAAGCACTGTGCACTGAGTCTATGTATTACATAAAGTAAGGTATATAAGGTAATCATGTGATGCACACGTTCTATGCAGCCTACCGCCACCTCGCTACGTCACACTGCGTCTAGCAGCCGCCCTTACAGTCCAAACGCCTGGCTTAAACCTACACACCGCTCGCAGTGGAAACTAATTACCAATGTTCATAAACGTTTAGTTTGCAATGCGCGGGCCACGATCACATGAGCCAAGCTGTATAGAAGTCTCTAACATGACAGTGCTCAGTAGCGGACGTGTCCAACCTGCCCGTATATCTATCTACTCACTAATAACTAGGCATCGATATGTACTAGAAATTTCATTAGGTCCACCGAAGCTATGAATATTATTGTACGTTAATATTAAAATATAAAAGCATTTTCACAAAAACTGCAAGAATTGTAAAAAATATACGTAAATTAAAAAATGGGAAATTAAAAAGACTTGGTGTAGGACGCAACAAAATAAATAAAAAGCGTGTGAGGAGTAAGACGGTCACCGGCTGGGTCGTGATGATGTCGACAGAGGCCGCTAGCTGTAGATAGATACACGGCAGCGAGTGTGGACGTCCTTACAATAAATAGAATATATAAAACAGTGAGTAAAAGTATTAGTGAGCCCGCTCCCGCACGCCATTTTACTATCAGTGGGCTCGAACGCTGCTCGACTTGCAATCACCTTGTAACTATCACATTCAAGCAACGTCCGGTACATAATAATTAAAAATTTCTTACAAGAAACGAGCGTAGAATGCGAGGCCGCGGTACTACGCGGCGACGCCGCAAGCTTACATTATACAAGCGACATTTACATATTATCACATAGGAATCACACTAGTACCCTCCTCACCGCAAGTTACCAATATCACA
The DNA here is from genome assembly GCA_001486225.1 of Heliconius pardalinus sergestus. Classification (NCBI taxonomy): domain Eukaryota; kingdom Metazoa; phylum Arthropoda; class Insecta; order Lepidoptera; family Nymphalidae; genus Heliconius; species Heliconius pardalinus. The sequence continues at coordinate 4,420 of FASU01022203.1, forward strand.
ATATAATCTGGGCATGCATATCAGTCCGTGCGTGGACAGTGTCAGAGGCACGAGCTAGTCGAGACATCGGGCAAACTATTGAAATTGAAGCTCGGGGAGTGTCCCCACGAACACACGCGTGCCGTGACATCGCAGCTCAAGGAAACAAACCGCTAACAGTACACTACTACAAAACTGCCCATCCGGCCTCCACGGCACACACAGAGAGGTGTCACGTAACGTGGAGCTCGGATTACATGAAGATGTAAATAAAATATACATTAGAGTTTGTAAGAAGGTAATCATTAGCCACAAAATTAACTTATACTTAACGAATGCTCAAACCGCCTCAGTGTTAGCGTAAATAATGTAATCAAAGTTGTATTAGTGTTAAGCGTAAGTACACCGGGCGCCTCGAGTTTTTGGACACTCTCGCGCGCTCTAACCTATGTCAGGCAACCTGAGAGTGATCTAAGCAACACCAGACACCTTAAGCTGTAATAGGGACGAAAACGGGACCAAATTACATAAAAAACACAACCCTGACGTGATTTCTTCTATCAATCAGCTCTTGAAAGTTTATTTAAATTATCAAAGATTGATGTCATAAGTCACGCGAGGGCGTAGGCTGTATAAAAGTGTGTCGTAGAAGAATCGACAAGCCACAGGTCACAGCCACGCACAGTTAACAAAGACCTTATATCTATACGAGTATTAGATTAAGACACTATCTAATGTACGCTAACGAGAGCCCCGGGTCAGGCAGGAAGCTGCAGCGACCTAACTATACGCAGACGATGCAGCGGTGCAATGTGAGTTGGTGCATTGATCTAAAATCTCTTGCTTTACATAAACAATATTCAAAATCACGCTTCGAGTTCGACCGCGAGCATTTTGTGAACCATCACGAATGATAAAAACCATTCCAGGAAAAGAACTCCTGAATCTGATGGAGTACAAGATGTACGGTAGTTGTAAATTTAAAACAAAGCGTGTACAAATAAATTACAAAATGTTCTACCAAGCTAGAAGGGGTAATGGAAAGTTCTAGAGATTCCAAATCAACGGTTTTGTTGCATGCACGCGCCTCTAGGCCCATGTGTAAAGTTATCTGTGTGTCTGTGTGGGGAGAGCTTGGTGGGTGGAACTTTGGTTATATTTACCCAAGAAAACAAACGCAAAGATAAAAAACGATATTAAGGACAAACAGGTTTTATTAAAGAGTCTAATAATACTGTAGTAACTTTATGGACTTACAATAACTAAAAAGTGACAAAAGTATTTAGTATATCCAAAGATGCTGTTATAACGAGTCTAGAGAGTCGTAAGAAAGAGAGGCTAAATATGCAAGCTTTTGGACAGAAGAATTATTCTATAGAAAGAAGAGAAAAATCATCTAAGTATCACTTTATGAATTACAAATACATAAATAGGTTTTAAAAAATCTAAAACTATAAAATGTATTAAAACGACGTAAAAACAAGGAAAAAATAATTGAATTGTTAAAGGGAATTTGAAGAAGATTATGTCAAACTTGAAAGGAATTAATCATAAATAAAAGATTCACTTGAAACATGGGAATTAAACTATCAGAGGTGAACTTTTTTTTTAAATGAAGACTTGGATTTTTGAAGGTAACGTCCATTCTCCAACGGCTCAAAAACTACACTATTTGATTATACCCTTAAGTAAAGAAAGTGAAGACTCTTATTAGACATAGTGTTATGTGGAATTTGGAAATTTGTGGAGGAATACATGTGCGTGTATGAAGATTTTAGGAAGTGTCTAGATGTATCTAAACGTGTTTAGGGGTGGATTTGGATCTGTGTGTCTTGCCTTTAGACATGTTTGAAGGTGTTTGGAGATATTTGAGTATGTGTAGAGATGTCTGGGTGTGGTTGGGGGTCTCTGTGTGTGTGAGTGTGGTATCGCGATGTACCTGGTAGCGCAGGTGCGCGTGCGGCAGCGCGGGCAGCACGGCCGGCCACAGCTCGCCCGCCACGGTCGCCACCTGCAGCGCCACGCCCCGCTTGTACCACCACGCGATCACCATTGCTCAACACCGTCAAACGTTATATAACACTCTAATTCCATCTCTATCTACTTCTTACAAATTAGTTCCGTTATCTCTTTCTAACAGATCTGTTTTAAGAGTTATTTAAGTTTTTGAATTTGGTCTCTTTCTTAAATTGTCTGATATGGTTTATTCTTCTGTTTTTCGATATTTAATCTAAATATATAACGTTTCACGTTCTGTGCAATAGCTTATTGTAAAAAAAACCGTAAGACTGTATTATATTAAGAAGATATTCTGTCATCTTATTAAGTCAAAAAGGGATATTTAACATGTATATGAAAAAATCAGTCTCACAATCCTTTATCATCCTTAAGTCTAAGTCTTAAAATACATCCTTATAATGTTTAAATCCAGTATGTTCCAGAACTTAACATCTTCAAGTGTCTATGCTATGCCCAGATTGTCAAAATAAGAATTATTTTATTATTTAATAAAAAAATATTACCAAAAATTGATTACTTAATGTTTTTTTTGGTCATATTTTCTAACTTAGCATAATCTGTGTAACTTACAGACTAAACATAAAATTCGGATGATCTTAACTAACTTATAAGACAATGTAATGAATTTTATTGTAATATTTGTTATTTGTATTAAAAAAATATAATAACTGATAGTGTTTCGTGTATTTTCAGAACTAAAAATTAAAATAAAAGAATTTACAGTAGCTGAGTGTCGCCATGAGTAAAAAAATATAATTTATTTTAAAGAACGTTATGATCAAGAAATGGTGGTTCTAAAAATCCCTGCAATTACATCAAATACAATAATTATAAAAACAAAAATCAAAAGAGCGGTTAAATGATTAAATATCTAATACATCTTTGAAATTTAAAATACAAAAAAATATAGACACAAGATGGCGTTGGTCATGTAGTGAACAAAAAGACAATCAGCGCCATCTTGGTGGATGTCACTTGATAAATATCTTCTATATTAATAATTGTCCAAAAAACGAAAAATTCAATTTAAAAAGTAATTTCTTTTATAATTTAACCACTCTTCACTCATATATACGCTTTGTATGTATAATACAAACATATATGTATGAATAACACTAGTAGAACATAGGATGGGAGAAGAGTAAAGGACAGTAATGTTAGGGTCGGAGTGGATGTCCTTAATAGGTCTCAACTCATAAGGCGGATGACAGTAGCGGATAAGGAGGATGACAGTGGTGTTATGAGGGAAGACAATAGTGGTAGGGAGAGGGCTAGGCTGGGGGGTATTCATACCTGTGTCCGCGCAGGATGTGCGGGATGTGCGGGGTGTGGCGGGTGGTCACGGTGCGCGTGCGGCCACCCCACGTTGCCCGACAGCGCGCTGAGACGAGCGCCACGTAACGACATCTGAAATACCACAATTAACAAAAAACTAAGCTCTATGTTTCTAACTTAATCCCTTTAAGATCTCCCCCTCAGAGTAAAAAATAATCTTCTCTCCCGTTTTTCCAATGTCTTTAAGTTCTACCCTTTGTCTGTCTCCCTGTATTTTTATAATCTCACCTGGTTAATATCCAACAGCAGAGGCGTGTGATGCGCGTGCTGCAAGTGCGCGGGGTGCGCGTGCGCGTGTGGCGCGTGGCCAACGTGCGCATGTTGGTGCGCGTGGCCGCCATGTTGATGCGCATGTTGGTGCGCATGCTGGTGCGCGTGTTGGTGCGGATGTTGGTGCGGGTGCGCATGCGGCGCGTGCTGCTCGTGCCACACGCCCGCGCCGTTGCCGCTTAGGTAGCGGACGCGACGACTGCAATAGGAATACAGACTTATTGATGTCATAAGGTTTAAGGTTTTTTGCTATTATTATTATTATTTGATGCACTATTACGGTCCGTATCTTTTGATATGTAATGCACTTCTTTTAATAATCAATCTTTTAATAAAAAATAATTATCAATACATTGAAATACCATTAAAAATATGACTTTTGTGACTTGAAGTCCATACTAAGTCCAGCCATAGTGAAGGTTTGTATGTGTGGGTTTGTGTATATGTGTAGTTGTATGCATGTGTTAGGTACACTTACGGTGGCTGGTAGTGATGTCGCGGCGTCCGCCTTTCGACGGGCGGCGCTGCGACCGACACGTTGCTTTCACCTGCAAATATATTTTTTCCCATTAAAAATTGGATAATTATTAAACTTAACATCTAACGAAGCTGCTTTTCTTACATTTACTATAACTTTAACAGAAGACCAATGGAAGACGAATATGATTATCAATATGCATTTATAATAAAAATGTAATTGCTCGCTGTATATAGATGAAAAATATACGATCTTTTTATATGTTTACTGTAGTAAAATATGAAAAAACCGATAAAGTTTATGTAACTCACCAGACGACAGGTGTCTCGAGATCCGCCGTCTCTTCCGTGTGGGGCTGTCACCGGGCTTGCTGGACAGCTCTCCGTCGGAGGAGCCCGCGTTGCTCACCACAGACTCCACTAACGGCGCTGATCCTTCCAAAGGGTTTGTGTCCTGGAATAAAGCGCGAGCTAATTAATATCAATTTTTGTTTGAAAATTTTTATTCACTTCATTACAATTAAGACCGTCACATTGTGCCAAAGCAGCGCAGCGACTGACTAAACGGTTGTAAGTTCGATTCCCTCTCAAGGGAATAATAACATGCAAACAGCTTCTTTGGGTTCCACCACTAGATTCCCACAGACAGACTTCACAGACGTGAAGCTAAGAATCAGTATAGGTAAGATGCGCTTGTTAAAGATCCTAGTTTTTAGACATTATGCAAAACAAGAACCAAAACTATATAACCGAAGTTTCCAAATAATATCCACGCCAAATGTCTTCATTCTCTTTTAGGGGTTATAAGACGAAAGTTCCTCAGTAGTGCCCCAATTTTTTTTTTAAATTATCCCCAAATACCCAAATGTGAGTGACAAACTCAAGTCTTGCTTTTAGAAAATCTTCAAATATTCCTTCTTATATTGAATTCATGTCTTTATCAGCTTATCTTATCGATAGCTTTATAGCACATTTAATAAATAGATTTAAAAAACCCTGTTACTTTTTACACCTATGTCACTAATACTTCAACTAAAACGAAAGTAGTAGTTTCACATATCTAGTGATTACCATGTGATGATGATGAGGTGCATGATGGAGATGCGGAGTCTCCGCGGAGGGCCCTGCGCCTGCGCCGGGACTGACGCGTAAATCTGTAATAATAAAAAAAAACAATGTACTTAAAGGTTACAAAAAAATGTGCTTAAATATTAAAAAGCATAATTTGATTTAATTTATGTTCATCTTCAGACTTTATCCCGCATATATCTAGGAGTAAACAGAGTGATAAGATACTTTTGCTTACCGGCCGAAATCAAAAAATATTTTATCGTAGCAAAGCCGAGAAATGAAAATATATATTTTATTATAATTGATTGAAGATTGAACCCAAAATCACCACATTCTCAGTCAGACTCTGCCCCATCTCGAAACTATAGCCCAAATGCATTATAATTTTTACTTTAGTGTAAAGTGTTTCTTTAATATTTTCCTTGCTTTTGAAATCGGATTAATTTATTGATTTGATATCTACCAGCAGAAGACAGGATTTTTAATTTGGTACTAGCGCTCCAATAGTGTTGTCATGGGAAAATAGTAGGAAAATAGGTGGGAAAATGGTCAATATAGGTACTTTAGTATAAGATAGGAGTCAAATGCGGCTTGTATTCGGGCTTACGTATATACGGGTAGGTATATACGTATTACGGATTTAACATTACGGATTTGGATATAAGAGGAATACTACAATATCGGTTTTAATTTCGATTACGGATATAAAATTATTTCGCATTATCTGTCTCGGATAAATTTGGTAATTATTGAGAACGTTAGATTGGGTTATTGACAGTTTGTGTATGATATTATTTATTTTTTTGTCGATATCAATAATTATGAACATTTCGGTTTCGGTTACGGATATTTTTTTATTACGGAAATCAAATATTTTCGTTTACGGAGTTCCATAACATTCCCATTTACGTGACAGTGAATAGGGGTGAAAGGGCGCAATAAATAGTTCATCCAATATATTACTGGATTTTTAGGCATATTTAGTTTAACTAAACAAAAGATAGGGACACTGTCAGTGTTGGATTCATTAGATAGACACTTGGAAGCGCTCCATCGATTACTCCATGAAGAATATTATACATACTATCAATTTCTGCAGTGTATTTTTTTATTCTCTATAAGTTTTTTTTATTTTTAGTCTAAGATAGTGATAGAACTTAACGAAATGAAATTAAAAGGAAAAAAAAATGTCATTTATCAGCTATAACATACAAGCTGAGAGAATTGAACTGTAAACCACCGCAGTATACCTCTACAGTACACACAAAACATAACGCCACTGCGCCACATCAAAGTCAAACACAACCCCTTCATTTGGAGTCTCGCCAAAAATAGTATGCACCATAGAAATTAGGCAAATGGGGTGAACGACAGAGGGGTGAGGGGAAGGGGGAAGGGGCGAAAGGAGGGTGAAAGGGGGAGGGTTGCTTTAAAATTTTGATCTCGCGACGTAATATCACTTGATAGGCTTCTTGTTCTATGTTTTGAAGGGCTATTCAATAGGTAATTACATAATTATTGTTTGCATAATATACTTTTAGCAAATGGTACAACCATTACACCACCTCTGGTTAGTATTTGTAGGGTAGCGGGTTCGTTTGTGAATTTTACGTAACAGATAAAAATTAACGTAACTTTGTATTGTCGTCTTGATGAGTTTAGGGATATTAGGATATTTTAGAAGTAACTATATTGAAAAAAAAAAAAGAAAATAACGTCGTCGTGGAACGCGACGGTCACTCGAGGGAATCAAATATTGTCATTGCCCCGCTCTGATGACAATAAAAAACTCAGGATTGAGTTCCGCCGCTCAACACTAAATGGTGATCTTAATACAAGATTCCCTCCGACTACCCTGCTATATGCGGGATACAGCTTAAAGCTAATAATACTATAAAATTTCAAAAGGCTCACAGCAGCTCATTGCGTAAAAGGGGAAAGTGTCCACCATGGAGCTTGCCACGAAACTTACGTGTTTGTGACCTCAATTCCGCAATGATAATATCATTTTTGACACGCTTTTACCATCACTACTGTGTCATGTATATGTAACTGATTTTATGAGGAAGCAAACTCACGCTGTTACCCGCATATATATGTGTAACAGGATAGATGAAATAAATATTAACATCCCGCGAGTGGGAATCGAACTCACAACCGTCACGTTCACAGAATGTTTCGAGGACTTCACAATACAATAACAATACAAGGAATTGGATTTTTATATCCCAATTTAAATCAAATTTTCGAGTGGCGGTACTTAACGCCGCACTTTCAAAAGGCCATTACATTTTTGATATTATTTTGATTGTATGGCAATTCAAACACAATCAACACGAAGGTACCATCAATCATGGTTACCGGCTACATTAGTTATACAATAAATTATTTATTGAGTATCAACAACTGTCCTGTCAGATGTGGTCTTAAAACCATACTCATAGACGTCAACTAGTGTGAAATTAATATTAAATTTAAAAAATACGAATTTAATTGTAATTATTCCTTAATCAATATCTATTTTTGTGACTTCTCTGAAGTAACATTATACCTGCGACTTCGTCCGCGTGGTCAAATGTATTTAACAAGACATATATACCTAAACAATTAACTGCGGGTACACTGGGTTACATAAAAAACTATTAACATAATAATCATACATTGCCGACAGCCTTTTTTGTATATACAAAGATATAAAAAGATTATTTTCAATTTGGGCAGTAGTTACTGAGACTAGGGTGTCCAACCAAACAAACTATTTCATTTTATATATAAAAGTATAGAAGTATATAATGTCTCAAAACGTTATATAAACTATATATACCTATATCTATCGTATTTGCACTTTTTGAAATATTGAACTTTCTAAATAATCATTTTGCGTATAAAATACAAATTTTACTTTAAAAAAGTGCAATTACGTCATTGTGCACCAAATGAGTATACTGTATACCTGTCCGTCGTCGCTCCGAGGGCCCGGCGGCGCGGCGCTCGGCGCGTCGCGACCCGCCCGCACCACCGCCTGTGCCAAACACTGTATTACACATACGAAACACGCAGCTTCACGCTATATCATACGCATAGCATAATGTACAGAGGGAACCTAGTATAGGGGCCAGAGGACACGCTGACAAATATGTCCGACAGTTGTGGAGAAAAATAAACCGATTAAGTGCGAGTGGGACTCGGCTTCTTTACCAATTTCAGGATTGTAGATCAACGGGAAGTATAATTTATAAAAGTTAAGAAAGTTAAGTTTAATAATAGCTTTTGATTACGTTGACTTAGAATCTAGATTTTGCCTGTGCTTCAAAGGACCATAAATTTTAATCCTTGCCTACCCTAAGAAACGACTGTTCAGAATGATCGAAATGAAAATAACATGCAATGCGGTCGACGAGTTGTGGCAGCCCTGAAGTTAGCTGAAGACGGCGACGCAGATTTGATTTTAAGACTAATCTTATTTTTGATGATGTTCTTCCCGAGTGAACAATTTACGAAAGCTCAGAAAGCTCAACATCAGGGCGGGCACGACTCTTCGGTTTTACTGTAGCCATCTATCTACCTAAACGAGTAGGCACCGTCATCGGCAAAACTATGACCGTATTCTATAGTAGATTGGGCACTTCTAGGATTTCACTTGATCCCGTAATCCCACCGACATGTTTCATACATTCATACATACGTTCATACATGAACATGAGTTTCCTAGTGGAAAAATCTTTTTTAGGGGCCGTCGTTGCTTCGTCTAATAAAGAAAATATCTATAGAAAACTTAAATAATATTCAAAAAATAAAGAAAAACATGCTTCTCGCCACCAACTGCTACAAGTGCTATAACACCTATAACTATAAAAGCCTAAACTGGAGTGGTTTACTAGTAACTTCTGAAGAGGTATTAATTAACTATTCAGGTCTTGGCTCCATCATCAGATGAGCTCAATGATATTGTTGCCTAAGCTACGTACAGTAACTGTGAATTTTCACATTGATATAATTATTAAAAGAGGGTATGTGACCCTTAAAAGAGTTTCTACTTTTGACTCCTGCATTAAGATTACGTATGTTTGGTATGTTCGTCTGTCCGTCCGTAACTCACCAACACTCATCCTCCTCTGCTCGTGGTGGTGGGGCGGGTGTCGCTTGCTGGGCGCGGGTGGAGGTGATTGCGCCACGCACGCCTCCTTCGGGCTGCCCGCGCTGCTGCCATCGCTGTAACAAATGTGAAATACTATTAATATAAAATCATATTTTATTAAGATACTAGTGGACCCGAACGC
>FASU01022209.1:0-22767 GCA_001486225.1 Heliconius pardalinus sergestus
CTCCCGTAAACTTGTCTAGCTTATTATTATTAGTAAATTTTTCAATCCGAAACAGTAGTTCCTGAGATTAGCGGATTCAACTCAACACACTCCGTTTAAAAAGTTACTATAACTAGTGTATAAAAATGTTTACATTATAAAGGGCATTTACGAGCAATAAAAGTAAGGGTAATAAATATTCTCTCCTTATTCCGCATACATAAGAGGAGATAGAAAAAAAATGGTTTTAGGTCACTTCGTTATCCGTAACATTCGAAAAAGTGTTTATTAAATGGCGCAACTCATACTCCACACTATCTTTCCTTTCTAAGACGAGGAAATGAAAATGGTTCATTCCCCGAGTGGGAATCGAAGCCATAATCATCGCTTTTAGAGTCAAATGCTGTGCCGCTGAACCACAATTGCCTCAAATAGTATTATTATGAAATTATAATTATAGAGAAAATAGTTTGAAGCTTAAACCAATATTACTCAATATACGTTTTACTTAGCAGTGCTATTGTTTTGAAATGAAATTGGTAATTAAACGAGGGAATATATTTTTATATTAAAATGTTTAGGTTCCATTTAAATAAATATTGTATGTGCCGGTGCTTGTGGCGTCGACATGCCCGCTTATCTTGGAACCATTTTTTTTAAATAGAAATAAAATCACACCTAGATAAAGTGCGACGTTGAGATCTTTTGGTCTCTAAGTTAACGACAGAAAGTAGGAAATAGAGTGTCTTGATACTAGGTTCCCTTACTTATCCTCCTAATACAGGAGTGCAAAGTTAGGGAAAAAAAAATCTAAAAAATCTAACGTTGAAGCCGGTCAGGCATAAAAGATTTAGTAATTTACTACAGGGATTTGTCGCTTCTGCCCTAGAATGCAGATTATGTTAATTTCTGTTTCCGCAATTTTGGGCAATTCTATTTTATTTCTCTCCTACATTGGCAAATTAACTTAGACGAGGAACAAAGTTCAAAAAAACATTTAGTGCTGAATTGCAGACGTTGCGATACTCAACCTAGTGTCAGGCTCTCCGTTCCCATTTCTTAATGGGCACTTCCGTTCACCACTTTCCGCCTAATTCTGGAGGCATTACGTATTGATAAGTGGAACTTCATGCTGCGGTTTGCTGGTTACCACAGCGAAAAAATGAAAAACAATCAATTTCATTTCCTCAGGTGGGAATCGAACTCACAAAGCCTTGGCGCTTATAGTTCTACGACTGGCTTCTGTTACCCACGATTTTAGATAAACAAATATAATCATCATACAGCCATAATCACCCAAATTGCCTATTTCGGTTCCCTCATTAAGTTTCGTAATCAGGACCGGTCATTTCGAATTCGCTTCCAATATCGACGTATGTCAATTGATTCGGACAAATAACCGTCATTTGGATGAAACGTCGATAAACGCTTTACAGCAGTATGATTTAATTAACTGGTTATTGTAAGCAATCAGGGTGTTATTATGGACCACATGTTTTTATTTTGGTATTTCCTGGCTTCACGCTTTTTTCCCTTATAGCAGGATAGGCATAATCAGTCTAGTATTATGATACTCCGATACCCATTTCTCGCCGAGTACTGCAGAGAAGTGCTCAGTAGCGGAACTAAACGCCGGCACAGCAACATCTATGGCGTACAAGCTGAGTTAAAATAGCCACAATTAACCCAGTGATAATTTAAGACTTATGTGATTTTCTCATAGATATCATTTTTAGCAATGCACCAAACCAAAAAGAATCGTCAATAATAATCGGTGCAGTGAAAAGTTCTGAGGTACCAAACACAAAAAAAAAAATACAATCGTTAAAAAGATAGCATAACTGTCCTAAATTTAAATCCATTTACCAAAATACAAAGCCTAGTACACATAAGACTATTTAGTAGATATATACGTTGCAAAACGTCTAACTGCATACTGGGCTACCGGCTACCGGCTACCGGCTAGTAGGTTTAATTATGTAACTCATCACATAAAGTTCCCTCATGTAACATTACAATGAAACGACCGTGTAATATGGACACAGCTGTTGCGGAAAATACTTCGTCGTCGTACAGGTCTTCGTTACTAAAATTGTGTGGAAATTTTCGTAAATGCTGGTGGTTACAGGTTTGATTTGGATATGTATGAGGAAATTAGTTGTTTTATTTATTTGAAGCTTTTATTTAATTTGACGTGTTAGTATAAAATACGAGTATATTTTCATATATTATGTGAAAAGCAACCTGACACACTCCTTTGAGTCTGATTAAGCAGAAATTTTTATTATAACTTCAGTTTTGATGACCTTAAAATTGTATATAATCAAAATTGTTGTTAATCTAAAATGGCCGTCGTTGGACAGCAGCACAAAGGTGAGACTATAACGCGACGGTTGTGGGTTCGATCACCACTCGAGGAAGTGAAATATTTATTTACGTTTATATTTCCATTTCTTCGCTGTGCCACTCAACATGCAATGCCTCCAGAATTCGGCAGAAAGTGGGGAACGGAGTGTCTTATAACACTAGGTTCCCTCTGCCTACCCTTCTGTGTGCGGGATACAGCGTAAAGCTGAGTTAAATAAATTGAAAAATGGCCGTCGCAACCAAATTAATGGCGGATTACAATTTTTTGGAGTATCTAAAGCGAAAAAAAATCTAGGAATCTTGTTTTCAAAAACATTATTTTAATTAATATTTTCCATTAGTTATTACTCTTCACACGATGGTAGTGAAATACATGCTCGGGGAAGTGATATCATAATGTATAATTACCTCATTTTTTTTAATTTCTTAACATTAGATTATATCTCTTATATTACCTATTTTGCTATATAAATTATAACTCCTTTCCACGATAGCACATCTATATTATAAGTATATTACATTATTATTATTGGTTATTATCTTCAATAAGCGAGCAATATAACATTCCCCTATAACATTCAATGTGTTAACTGCTGTCCAAAATTGTATCTTACCACAATTCTCTACTAAAAATTGTACATTTCATTTTAAAATATCCCCAATAAAAAAATAGCATCGAACAGCAAAAATCCGTCCGCTTCAAGCTAAATTTATGAAAACAGTCGCATTGCCAAGACTCTGTAGTACGAGCCAGTGGCACATTTGAAAAAATATTCGCCAATGACGCTCGAAATAAAGATAATATTCCGGATTTTACACACGAATTTCGAAGGTATGAATAAGTTTGTTAGAAGTCGGTTTTTTGTTAATAATTATTACTATTCGTTTTCTTTTACGTTATTTCTTGTTTCTCTCCGTATCCCGCACATAGCACGTTATTCGAGGCGAGAACGTGGGAACGAAGTTCCGCCAGCTACCAGAGTCTACCACCATTTTCTGCCGAATTGTGAAAGCATTGCGTATTGAGTGACGGAAGTCAACACCAAAATATAAATTTAAATAAATATTTCATTTCCTCGAGTGGGCATCGAACTCATAACCAGTCGTGGTAATTAAAAGTCAAAGGGCAATAAAATAAAACTTATTCTTCCAGCCAGACACTATCTACCACTGCGCCACGACGCAATGTCAAATTATTCGAACCCGGTATCACCTCCTAACTAACCCACCCAACACAAGTACCAACATAACAAGCTAATCTATTATAATTTTAAAGCCAACCTTCACTCGCACAGCCTCCTATTATCCTTTTAGCTTCGGAACAAAATAACAAGTATGAATAATTAACGCGCCGTTTTGATCACATCGTAATTGAATAGAATCTTCGAGCGTATCGGGCAAACAAGTTAATTTACATTTGAAATGAGGTGCAAGGGTTGGGGTGTAGCGGAGTCATTTATTCTTACGTTAAATGTTTTAAGTGCAGGTATATAGATTGTAGGAGGTCGTCGGACTATAAGGGCGAAGGTTGGGGGTTCGATTTCAAATTAGACAAGTGAATTATGTTTCAAAAATTTTGCAGTGTGGGAATTCTCTTAGGTTCCATCTGGTTACCCAGATACATTTGGGATACAAAGCCAAACGAAAGATATATTATAATAACGTGATTATAACGCCGGTAAGGCTCATTTGCAACGTCCAGCATTTTGCCTACTGCACTTTATTTAATTGTGATTTCAAATGCAAGATAAGAAAATATATTTTTTTATAATATAAGAAAATTATATAAATTTTGTAGGTTTAATTCCCAGTCGAAGTAAAGAATTACTATCATCTCCCCGTTTTATGATAACAAAGCGCGGCGTTGAGTTTCGCCACTCACACGCAATGTCTGGAATTCGGGTGGAAGAGGGAGAACGGAGGTTATCGAAACGATATATCTTTTCCACCTACCCTATTATGCTGAAAAAACATAAATCAACTTTTTAATCCACACCCCTATAATCTAGACACTTGTGAAGATCGCAGACTTATAATTTAATTAATCATTTCAGTTACCTTTCGATATGAAATTAAAATTACGACGAAACTAATAATTGAGTTATTTTATATAAACAAATAACTAATAATATCCATTTTTATGATGATTTTTTAAGCTACATCCTGTCAAATGGGATCCCCCACGGGCAGAGGAAACCTAGTATCAATACACTTGGAACATCCTAATATATACGGGATTAAACGTGAAGCTATAAAAAAGAATATAATATTTTTTCAATCAAACGTCTACATAGTACGTGATGTGAATATATTCATTTGACATCTCATATATGCGTATATGATATTCTGGTATAGTCTTTCTAATTTTCTTTGAATAATTTTATTCTTTCGAGTTTTCTTATGTATTCAGTAAGCAAATATAAGCTATATTTGCTTACTGAATAGATGAGATTTTTTACTTATAATTATAAGTAAAAAATAAATCTAAACCAGCTTCTCTTAAAGAAAAATTATTTACTTACGCAATCGCTGTGCTCTGCGTGATGACGGCCTTCTATAAATTTTATAAAATAGTTACTTCAACTTAAATCTTTAAAATATAAAAACCTATTAAATACCTTCGATTCTTCATACTAATGGATATCCATACATTTATATAATAAATCCAGTGCGTAATTATTTGAACCGTTAAAATCGTCACTCGACAAAGTAAATGTTTCTGGGCCGTACGTACGACATTTGAAAGAACCGTGGTGTCTGACCTGCATTCTACGCTTCAGGAGTTTTTTTTATTAATGTATTTTTTTATTCCTTTTAGTTTTTTATAAAGTTCTAAACTTTTTATTATACTGGCTGAGATGTCAATTAACGATTAATTTACATTAAAATTTGTTAACACTAACTCTCCACCTAACATATATAACTAAATAATTTTAAAAGTAATATAAAGATCGTAGTGACTCACCACTACGCTGTCTTGTGGATTCGATTCCTAAATTATTATCGTTTTTTCACTTGGCGGTGAGAGATCATAAGCGCGACACTATGACATTAAAATATCAATTTGTATATTAGAGTAGCTACAATTATTCCCACGGCGTTAAGTTACGAACTCAACACACCAAAACATATAATGACAAGACATGAAATAATTCAAAAAATCAATTTCAACATTAGCAAAGCTACAATAACTCCTGCATTCACTAACATAGTTTCCATTAGTAGAGGCACAACAAAACGGCATAAACGCGACCACACCAACTACCCTCCAGTACGTACGTACTCGTATAATCGAGGTAATTGGCAAGCAAAATTGTTTTGAGAATTATGCAAGTGTAAAATTTACAGTATTGTGTGAATATAAAGGAACCTCAGGGAAACTTCGTAACCTGGTTTCAGGAAAGTGGCTGTTAGAGAATGTGTGTATGTGAATGTTAATTATGACAATGATTTATAATATTAGTTTTCTGTGTTTAAATAATGTTGGCTGTTTTTAAATAGCACAAGCGTGTAAACGAGATGGTTATGGTTTCGATCCTCACTTGGGAGAATAAAATATTTAATATTATCATTTTCTCGCTCTGGTAACGAGGCAAAGTAAGCACGGCGTTGAATTCAACCAATCAGCACGTAATGCCTTAGTAGGTTCCCAGGTTCCCTGTGCCTACCTTGTTATATCCGGGATACAGCGTGAAGCTAAAAGAAATAAAGCTTTTTTAAACACAATATACATTTTAAACTATACCTATTCTAATCAACAAACTGTTTCAATGTCAGCTGTCGGCAACTTCGAAACATTTGACAAGCGTTGAAAAAGACATGAAAAATATATTTTAACGTCAACTGGGCATGACTTGATATTTGTATGTAGTACGAATACATTGACGAATATATTGACTATATAACTAACAGGGACTTGAACCCACAACCGTCGCGTGTATTTAGATACGAGTGTCCCAGCTGTAGCACAATGAGTCATAGCTTTGTACAGTTATAGAATGTAAATTATCTTCTTATGCCTTTATATTATCATATAATTACTTTCGATTTGCGTTGAGTCATGTAATAAATATAAATTTCTAAAGTCTTTCACTATAAAAAAATCGTATTTCGTTAAGAATATTTATTTATTTATTACATCTACAACATTTAAATAAAACCTATAATAAAAATAACATAAAAAGGAAAATACAATTTTACCTTTTCACTACAGGTGATCTCTTCCAGGTAAACCGTAAAAAAGATCAGAAGTCACAAGGAAAGTGATTGTATTTTACAAGAAAATAAAAAATAAACTATAATTTAATCAAAGAGTACCTACCTACTTTTGTATGCATTATTGAATCTTCGAACGAACATACGAGAGCTACCAACCGATCTCTTTAGCTGATCGTTTTATCGTACTGACAATATTAATATTTCTTGTTTTTACAACTGTCCCACATAGCACGCTTGGGAGTCATGCTCTGTCCTTTCCAGAGCGATAAAATGAAAATGATTCACCATCCGGAGTCTGATTCGAACGAATTCGAATATCGATATTGTTTATGTTCATTCATACAAATGAATTCGTAATTTGGTTCTGATGATAGTAATTTCGTGTAACAATACCACATTGATTTTATCAATACATGATAGTTAAAAATTTTACTCGTGGGACTGAAGTATCATTTATTTATATTTTCATTTTTTGCTCTGGTTTAAAGACAAAGCGTGGCGTTGACTTCTGCCAATCAAAACGGAGTGCCCTAACATGAGGTTCCCTCTGTCTTTACCCTTAAAAAACTCTTTATCTTTAAAAAATATTTCGTTATTAATGACTGACAAACAACACACAGACAAAACTACTGTACTTAGAAACTTGAAATTTAACATGTAGGTAGGTTAAAAAATGTAGGTATAGAGGGTAGATTAATATTAGGTAAATTCTTTATGACATCCTAAAAATAAAGTAGCCCGTGACAACTCGTTTAAATAAAAATCATTTATTTACAAATATAGCTTGCAATAATCGTATCTAAATCAGTTGCAAGCAATGCCAAATGCTTGTCCCTACGTCACAAGGTGCATCGGTCGTGGTGGACAAGCGCCAAGATATAAATTGTTACGTATTCTTTTTTACTCTAGTGTTCTTAGTTCTTTTTAAAATACAATACACTTTTTATTGCAATTAATTGGTTTTTTGACCTCTCTCTCCTAAATGAAATTGAATCTTGATTCATTTCTAGATGGTGGGTACCTATCTTTACATGCATTATAAAATATATTATTGTCAGGCCTGCTATACTGCTTATGGGTTTGATTTTCACTCGACTAAATGCCTCCAGAATTCAATTCCAGAAGAAAGTGGGAAACCGAAGTGTCTTAATGGGAATAAAATATTTTACTACTAGGTGCCCAGGTTCCCTCTGCCCTTTCTGCTGCTCGTACGGAATACAGCGTAATTATTACAGAAATTTCTATAAAACAAGAAATGATTTTATTAAACAGATTAGGTATAATTTTGCATCTTTTATTTAAGATGTTTTATTCTGTTGATTAATTTTATTTAGCTAATTATATATTTATTGTGTTATACAGGTACTGAATCTAATAACTTCGTCATAGGATAAAGTCCTCATTGAAAGTTCAGGTATATATATGTTTTTACTATATGGTATTAAAATATTCAGAACTTACTAAAAAGATGTAAAGCACTGCATATAGCAGGTAAACAAAAAGCACATAGGGTATGCACAGTGAATCTGGAATCTATTTTATTTCCTCGACTTGAAATCGAATCCACAATCTGTCACGTTTTCAGTCGCACACTTGAGCCCTTGCACGACAACTGCCCTCAGGGGTAGGTATTGTTTTTAATAAACCTTAAAAAATAAAAGAGAGGCTTTCACATCACGGTAGTAGCGGTTAAAAAGGTTTATTAAAGAAAAATGAAGTTTAAACAAATCAGAGTTACCTTGGACATCACCTCGTCTACATAAACTTTGGGAACTTAATAAGCAGGCAGTAAGGAAGCTCGGTGAATTTTAAACTTTTTACTAATTAAAAACTTTTGAGACCACCGCAGCGCAAGAGCACAAGCACTCCATCATGTTTACAGACGCTGCCATACTTCGATATAGCGCCACTGTGGCTTTTACAGCTTAGCTTCACGCTTTATTTCGAACCCTAACCCTAAGATCTTAGTGTTAAGACACTCAGCTGCCCATTTTTCGCCGAATTCAGGAGGCATTGCGTGTTGAGTGGCGGAATGCAACGCCGCGTTTTGCCTCGATACCACAGGGAAGAAATAAAATTAATAATTATTCCATTTCCTCAAGTGGGAATTGAACCCACAACCTGTCGCGCTTACTGCCACACGCTTGGGCCCCTTTAGGCAGCCAGTTTGGGCCACGCGCCTGTCGCAGGGGCCCAAACTGGGCCGCATTAAAATTTTTGAAATTATTATTTCACAGTAAGAAAAGAACAAAAAATACAATTTCATCAATAAATAGGTATATACAGTGATTTATTATAAGCTACAGTTTCGATTCCACCCATTAAGGCGCCCGAATAACTTTCTTATTCGGGCTTCCTCTATGAAATTAGTTCGAGTCGAGTAGATCTTAGCGAAATCGACTAACTTAATACGGATATAGGGAGAAATTAATTAACGTTATGTCTGGTTGGTTACCGCGTGTAAATCATTTATACTGTGTGCCTTTTAGTACAAGTGGGTAGAAATAATAATAATTATAGTAGGTACCTTTTACAGAAATCGGAGCTCGTGATTTTGTTTAGGGATTTTTTTCAGCTTCACACTGTATTCCGCATCTAGCAGGGTAGGCAGAGGGAACCCCGTGCTTACTTTGTTCCCGTTAAGATACTTCCGTTCCACACTTTCCGACGAATTCTCGACCTCAAAGTTGCGCTTGACCTCGTTACCAGAGCGAGGAAATGAAAATTTTATAGAAAATTTTCATTCTCAGGTGAGAATAGAACCCACAACCTATCGCGTTTCAAGTCACACGTTAAACATAAAATGTTAAATGCTATAAATAGACATTAGCTTTTGTAAATGTCCCTGGAATTTTTAAAGTTTTTAAATAAGACATAAAACTCCTGGTTTTATTATTATTAATATTATTACTTCATAAATTTTCCATTTATGGAGAAAAACTGGCAGTGTGTCTGGCGCTGGAGAGATTCCTTATATTTAGGTCGTCCAGATGTTTTAGGTTGAACGAACTTAATTTTATCTGTTCCTTGTATGGATTATATAAAACAGTCACTACACATTATTAACAAACAAAATCAATAATTATTACCCAAATATTTACTTTTGATATTAAACAGAGCATACTCTCCATGTATTTACATTTATATGTCTTATAGCATCACGCTATATCCTACATACTCGTATATCAGTGTAGACAGAGGGAACCTAGTGTTATGACACTGAGTTCCCCACTTTCTGCAGAATATTCGAGACATTGCGTGTTGATTGACGAAACTCTACACCACGCTTTCTCTCATTACCAGCGCAAGAAAATGAAGATATTAAATATTTCAAGCCCCAAGTACCCACCCACTGCGCCACGACGGCTTCTGTACTCAATATATGAGTATATTTTATATATGGATATATGTAACAGGTGCATAGCCTACTGGCGTCCCTGATGGACGACCTTGCTTGGACGCTTTAAATAAATGTCGCCTCTTATAAAATCGTGGCTCACGGCCAACTATTATCTGATCATATATAAACACGGATGAGAATATATTCTAAATTGTTATTTTCTTATTAAAAAATGGGTTCACGCGTTTTTGTCGTAGCAGTGTAGGCATAATGAATCTTAGTGTTAGAACACTCCGTCGCTCACTTTCCACTCTATTTTCAGTCGTTGGGTGGCGGAACTCTACGCTGAATTTTGTTTTACTGGAGCGGGAATTTTAAAAGGATTAATTTCCTCGAATAGGCAACGTACCTACTACCATCGCGTTTACATTAACACTCTATCCCACTGCACCACGATGGCCTGTTTAAGTTAAAGTATTCTTTTTATTTATCTTACCGTGTTTTTTAGTGTACGTGAAATATTCAAGCTCCCACACTTTGACCCACTTCCCAAGGGGCACGATGGAACTGATATTTGGATATCAACAATAATTGTTGTTAATATAAAAGGGTGGATTATAAGTTATTGCTCAACCCATCTAATGTGGGTATCAAACGAAAGGACTTTATTTGTAACATAAAATATAGAAGACCTATAAGCTAAAGCAATATTTCCTAAGACCCCATTATGAAACTTCGAAACGATTTAGTTTGGCATGACAACACCCATTCTAGATAATGATGTTATTTTTTCATTTCGCATTCATAATGATATTAATTTCATGAGTTTACAATGTTTCGGCAAGACGCCAACAAGGGTGAAGAAAGATTTTTTTGAATGTTAGCACATTTTGTGTATCGCTGGTACAAACAAAAATACAGAAATCGAATTACGAGTGAATAACCGAATTGGGGCCACTTGTGGTGCAGTGGCACAAGCGTGCGACTGTAAACGCGACAGTGTGTGGGTTCTTTATAAAAACGGACTGTCTTAACTCTAGGTTCCCAGGTTCACTGTATCTATCATGCTATTTCAAGGTTCCAAATTCAGTAGTTTTGTCTGTGCGTCGTCTGTCAGTCACTCAGTGAAGGAAATGTGTTAGATATATACAGATAGATAACCATAATCATAAGTTTTTGACATTAAAAGGCAAACGGAAGTAATATAATAGCGTATACTTCACCTTATACGGACTTTCACTGAAAGGCATATCTTAATCATATCTTTTAATTAATATTTCGTAGCGCAGAGGTACAGCATTTGCGGATCGTGGGTTTGATGCTTACTCGGAGGAACGCACGTTTTTTTATTTCCTTACTCTGGCAACAAAACAAAGCGCGGCGATGAGTTCCGCAACTCAAAATGTACATGAAAATTACCACACAAAAGAATAAACTCCATAAATGCCACAGGAAAAAAAGTGTCTAAACGCAGTTTCTATTTTTTAATTGCCAATTAGCTAGTTAACACGCAATGACAATCTGCACCAATTTTCCTCACTCACAAAGTAAATGGTAAAAAGTCTGCATGTTATTTTTAACTGTATCTTGCACCTAATAGAGCATCTAATGAAACCTAGTGTTAAGACACTCCGTTTCCCCAACATATAATAATTAAATCCCCCGAGAGTTTACAGTCAGGCTTTCTGGCGTTATGCTTCCACGCCCTCAAAAGATTTTCTAAGATTATATAAAAACCTTCTTGAGACAGACAAAGTTTCTACTTTATATGAAAATATATTTCTTTATCTCCAACACTGTCGCAGTCGTATTGTATAGTAGTATTGCAGTGTAGTAGTCTATTTCTTATATGGAAATTGTTTTCTTTGTAGTCTTTTATTTGAGCCAACTCGTGATAGCTGTACTATATTTTATACTTATGTTCTGTTATTTCTCTTTTTATTTTGGCTCTATGTAAGGAAAAAATTATAAAAAAGAAATATTTTTCGAACACAGATATTGATTTATTTTTATAATTTTCAGTGTTCCCCATAGTGTCTGTTAATATAGACTATCTATTTTAGAAAATGTTGAAATTTAATGTAGCAGGACTCGATAAGTAAAATATTAGTTTCTATTGGTTTTGATTTTTTTTAGCTTCCCGCTGTATAACACTTTGAAGTGTAGGCAGAGGGAATCTGGGAACCTAGTGCTAAGACACTCCATTCCTATTAAGATACTTCCGTTCTCCACTTTCCGCCAAATTCTGGAAACTTTACGTGTTCAGTGTTGGAACTCAACGGCACGCTTTGCTTCGTTACCAGACCAAGAAAACATTAAATGTTTCATTTCTTCAAATGCGAATCGAGCCTACAACCTGTCACGTTTACATTCATATACTTGTGCTCCTGCATCATGACTAGCCTCTACAAGATAAAAAAAATCTCAAGCAAAACCAAGTATTATCACTAGTTTTAAAAGCACGGTAAATCGTTAACCTTGCGCTAACGTACATTTAGTTACAACCTCTGAAACACCTAGACATTGAGAACTGATGACTGATGAGTGCTCACTTAATGTAATCAGAGTATAGTGAGTGATACGAGGAAGTTAGCGAATGGATATATGATTTTGCTGGAAGTGAATTTTATTACCAACTTCGAAAGAAAGGAGGTTATCAGTTTAACTTGTGTGTATGTTATGTTTTGTGCATTAGATAATATTTAGGCTGTAAGGCATGTGTGTTAAGTTTTATGCGTGTCTGTTTATATGCTTGTAATTTCTCAGAAACTAAGAGTCATACTGAAATTATTTTAGCCATGTTGTGTAAAAACGTAAAATAAATAAAAGAAATATCACAATATTTTTGTATATTTATTAGCTTGAAAGCTTCTATAAACTTCCTTCTAACAACACTTATAGAACTACTTAACCTAATTTTAAATAGAAATGTTTTATTTAAAATATAATGTCTCCAGCGCTTGGTAAGGCAGTGTTGGTTAAGCTTATTCAACAGACCAATAATATTTTTATAAAAGAAAAGTGAAAGAATAGAATCATTAGCTTCTCAAAAATCTAGATAGACACTACATAGATCTTATTTTGCTTTCACGCTCTATCCCGTATACAGCAGGGTGCCCACCCTGGATTATAGTGTTAAGACAATTTCAAATTTTTAAGAAGTTGAGTGGTGGAACCTAACGCCCCGCTTTGTCTTGTTACAAAATCAAAGAAATGAAAATACTTCCAACTGTGAATTAAACCTATTCTCGCGTTTAGAGCCAGACAGCTCCAATTAATAAAATTTTATATTTTTCTGGATGATAACAATAAATTTTATACAAAATACACTTATAAAAGACAACAGAGCGATGATACTATAAATCATTAATATCAATTTTTATATGCCACCGTATATTCAATTTTTACATCTTGGAACAGGTCCAGGTGGATAAGAAGTCAACTGTCGCGTGTCGGAATTATCATATGTATGTATATATGTATAGTATGGGTATGTCTATAGTTATACAAATATGTTGTTGTCAGTTCTGTCAGTAAATATAATATATTGGGGATTGGGTTTCATACGAAAAAAAGTAATGGATTTTTAATGAATGAATAATTAACGTTGAACGAAAACGAAGCAGTTCATAACGATATTGAAAACGAAGAGAAGAGAGAAATATGTATAATAAATGACAAAAAACTAATAATAAATATTGTTTGTTATATGCTAGTATAGAGGAGTAAGCAGAGGAAACCTGGGAGGGATTAAGATACTCCGTTCCTATTAACATATATTCGATCCCCACTTTACGTCGAAATTTCAAAGCATTGTGTGTTAATTGGCGGAACACAAAGCCACGAGTTTGAATCGTTACTAGAGGAAACGAAAATATTTAATATTTGGAACCCTAGAGTGGGAATTGAATCCACAATCGTCGCGTTTACAGTTGCTCCTTCCTTATTTTTATTTGAAATATAAAATTGCTCTTGTTCGTTACAAAAATATTAAATGTGAACATAATATTATTTTCATATACGAGTACAGTGTCCTTATTTTTTTTATAGGTACTTTCAAAATGTCATTAATAAGACTTATTAATAGATTTTCACCGTAAGCGTGAAGGTTGTAAGTCCGACCCCCACTCGGCAGAATATTTAAACTATTTTCATCTTCCTATTTTGATAGATAATCAGAGAGACAAAATCAAAAGCAGCGCGGCGTTGAGTTATGCTACTCAACACTCAGTCTTTAGCGTCAGCGGAAAGTTCCATCTGCTTACGCTGCTAAGCCGGATATAACAATTATTATATTATTCTCATATATTAACACAAAGTTGGATTTACTCCAGGCCTAGTTCTAAATTAGCGTATCATTTAATCCATGTAGTAAATACTCTGAATCGTCTTTAAAAATCTCATAACTTTTGGAATGTTAATTGGTTTTATTTAAAACTGAACGTGAAAATGGGTTATTTATTGTTGATATCTGTTTTATATATATAAAAATATTTTGGTGTTTCCATTAAAATCTGTGATCAATTTTTTTTATATCAAAAGAAAATGCGTTTCTTATACAGTACAGTCACCCTGTCTGCCTTGAAGTAAGGTTTTCTGAACTTTTGAGCATTGTTCGCTCGAGCTTCGAGGAAAATAATCAAAATAATAACGGCGTTAAATTCCGCCCAACATATATTATATTTCCGTTCAACATATAGTGTCTTGTGAAAAGTGGAGAATAAAGATACTTAATACGAAAAGAAAAAGGAAATGAGATAAAAAGTCGTGAAACAGATTATTTCTTTCTCTTTAAATTTTGTTGGATACGAAACCAGTAATAAAATAAAATGAGAAAGGTTTTCTAAAATTCATACATTTCACGCGAAACCGACTCAATTTGTAATTGTCAACATTAGCGCCAGATTTAAAAGATTAAATATAAAGTGGCTTATGTGTAGGCGTGTTGCTCGTGTCATAGCTTAAATTAGATAACCGAAGTGGTAAATAAATAACTTCACGCACAGAGTAAGATAGGCAGAGGAGATCTAGTCTTAAGACACTCCTTTCCCCACACCGCTCAATTTGAGACATTACGTGGCAAAACTCCACGCCGCGCTTTATCTTGTTTAATTCATTGCTTTTGTGGTAATCGAACCCACAACCGTCGCGTTCACAATCAGCATAGGCCATAGTTATTAAACAAATTATATTCTATTACTTTAAAATAAATGCACTTTTAAACTAATGTGAATAACTGAATAGTCATATACATATGGTAAATACAAGTAGTTATACAAACAAGATTAAATCGAATGCTATTCAATTCGCTTTGTACTGTCATACAATGGGATTGGGCAAAACAATGCCTAATCAGCTATGCATTGTAAATAATCGACGCGTGTTTTAAGCGATACGAGTGAAATGGATGTCGGTTGTACTGCGAAGGTAGTGGGTTTAATATTAACGACAGTTCTTATAATATCACTGCACAAGAGAAACAAAATAAGGAAAAAGTAGGTAGATTCTTATCTACGTAGAAGAGTAGCTACGACGACGACATAAGTTATTTTCAATTTCGCCTGGAATTTGAGAGTGTCTAGACACTAAATCTTCTCTGCGTGCCTTGAATATGCATGGCAAATGAAGTGAAGCCATGATATGTTATTTGTATGTTGTGTCATCCACGTGTAAACAAGTCAGACAATAAATTAAGCATTATTTACTGAAGATTCCCACTAGCCAGCACCTGTCGCGGATACTCAGATATATTAATAATTTTCTAAAATAATTTAGTAGTGTATGTTTATAAATATGTAAATATTACGGGACGTGGGCAGGAGACATACGTCACTTTGTTTTATTTTTAAACTTCGTGACAGTTTCACGCTTTTTCCCGCGTAGAAGGGTCCCTTGAAAACTGGGCAAAAAGTGGGGAATGGAGTATGCTAACACTAGTTTCACTTTTTTATTTTATAAAACTTATCACGACTTTATAACACCAACACGTACTTACGTATAAAAACTAACTTTCTTTCATATCCTCTACAGAGAACCTTTTATACCAGAAATTCCAGACCAGTGAAATTTCAGCAATGAATAGAACGAAAATATTGCACTGGAATAGAAAATTCTCTTCAAATAAAATTTCTTTGAATGCTATACTTACATCTATTGTCAAAATTATGTTTTGTTTTCAGTCAATGATACTATTTTAGATAGTAATTGTTCTGGGTTCGGGGAATGTTTATATTTTTTACATGTGGCTTTAAAATTATATATTATATATTATTATAAAATTATGGATATTAATTGTGTTAGTGAACCCTGAAAGGACCATAACTTTGTCTATATATTGTATATATGTATACACCAAAAAATCACTGACACCTAAATAAATGATAAAGTGGGATACAACTGGAGCACTATATCTAAAATGTAAAGAAAAACTATATTTTAATATTATATGCATATACTTAATATACCGGCCGGCGAAACTCGACACCGAACTTTTCTTCGTTACCACAGCTAGGAAATGAAAATTATTCATTTCCTCAAGTGTGAATCGAACCTACAATCATCGCTGTTATTATTATTAAATATATTAATAATGCTTAATAATAAAACAAAATATCAAATATCCTACATACATATATGTAGTATAATATAAAATTAAACTCATTACGCATACAAACATATTAATAAAGCGACATGTTCGCTTGAATGCAATAAAAAGTTCTTAATATTGCTAACGCGTACTAAATCGACGTAATTACATGTGCCATTCATGCTTCCGTTATGAGTTAGGGTGAGCGCCTAGTGAAGGAAATGTGCTATATTTTAGTTTTTTTTTATATTATTCTATCTATGCCGTTTTCTTGTCTTTTAATTAGAGCGTTAATCACTTGTCACATATTTTTTCAGTTTTAGCCATAAATGCCTATCATGTATAGAGGCACCATTCTATATTTAAGTTTTTTATGCGTATATTCCAATAATAAAAGTTGGCCAATATCTCAAGTAAGAATAAAATCTACAGCCATCAAATACCTGCTCTACTGCGGCCCGTTGCCGCTCTAAATAATGAACGAGTAATTACTTTTAGCTTAGAGCACAATATTTAAATAACACTGGTTGATTTTGGCTTAAAAAATTCTTGGAAATCTCTTAAAGCTTGTATAAATTTTATATAAAATACGTCGTAAATTTAGTCGTTAATGAAGCAAGCAATGTTTAATATTAAAATGTTATATGAAACTCTTTTAAATTGCTAAACTTTGTGTTAATTGTAGCAAAAAATAGATATTTGATAATATTGGTTTATATTAAGCATATTGTGGTGGGAATGTGGTGGTTATAACTCCATTATTATAGTTCCGCTTAAATATACCTTACTTTATATTAATGCTCTCGCAGCACAGCGACATTTG
This sequence comes from Heliconius pardalinus sergestus, assembly GCA_001486225.1. Classification (NCBI taxonomy): domain Eukaryota; kingdom Metazoa; phylum Arthropoda; class Insecta; order Lepidoptera; family Nymphalidae; genus Heliconius; species Heliconius pardalinus. Next base: position 17,314 of record FASU01022209.1, read on the forward strand.
ACTGCTATAGGTTGATGGGGCCATTTTCATAAGAAACGAAAATAATTCATTCCCCTGATTGTTAACAAGATAAAGCATAGAAATGAACTCAACGTCACCACTCAAAAACTGCTGGAAAGTGGTTAACTTAGTGTCTGAACCAGATAATATAGCTATTTTACTAAATACGCATGAAGCTGAAAAAATATTCCGCTTAATAAGACAATGCTGTAATTTATACCGTTCAAGTCTGTTATATAGAGAAAAATATTTAGCCAAAAAACTATTGTATTTATCATCTATCACAAAATGTAGAGAGTTGTTTCTTCTTACCTCCCATAAAAAGCTAGAAATATAGACAACTCTCAATTGTTAATAATTTAATAGTTACTTTGCTATAAGGTAGGTACTTTGCTATAACATACAGCGGGATACAGCGTATGTAAAAAAAAACAAATTCCTCTCACTGGACAACTACCTTTCCTTCGGATGTAATCATTTTAGTCGGTGACACATTGCCGAAGGTTGGCGATCTTGTCATCAGGCCAACAGTCGTAAATACGTTCCTGTATTATACTTTGATCTTGGCCCTTCTGGTGGACTAGACTGTAATCGTATGAGGTATGAGGACATCCTGCTTTCTGTTGTCATTAATTTTAGTTATTTATTGTCTACAGGAATATTGTAAATGCTCTGTTCATTTGTAACTCTGTCACAATTGTTTTTTTTTGTTATATAAGTAGGAAAAAAAGGTATGTGTGAAGTTATTTTTCAATCTCATTCAATTGCCGCTAAGCAGAGGGAGCCAAGTGCTAAGACACTCCGTTCTACAAATAGCACACAATTTTCGAGTTTTATGTTGAGTGGCGGTACTCAAGTAAAATATTAAAATGTTTAGAAGATTCCACGCTTTACTGTAACAAGTATACTTAATTTGGTGAGGGAACGGACAACCTAATACTTTATTCGAATAAAATCTACAAACGAAAATATTAGATGACATGCAAATTTATATTTTTAGCTCTCTCATTCATACATGACATTGCGGATTAAAATAAGAAGATATTTTTGTCCTTTTCCTATTGTAGCATTGTTAAGAAGGTTACCGCTCTTGAGAGGGGGCCAACTTTGATAAGTGTTTATTTTGTTGTGGACTCCATCATGACGCAGCTGGAATGTGTCTGATTGACATAATCTGACTTGACGACTGATATGAATTCGAATCTTCTTTGTTTTTCACGGTTTACGGCTTTTCCCTCATAGCGGAGGGCGGTAGGAACCTTATGTTAAGTAAGACAGTTACGGCTACGGTACATTGTGTGTAGAGTGGCGTTGAGATCCAACTAAGCTTCGTCTACCTAACCGGGTATATGAAAATAAATTAAATATAATTACATTAGATGCTGTCCCAATGCATTGCCTGCATGCCTTGTAAAATGATTAAAATAGTATAGACTAGACTACAAAGGTTATCGAATTGAGTTTTTTTCCAAAGAAATAAATTTTTTAGTAGCTGAAAAGTCATTAATAGTTCATTAAAATAGAGTAATTGCTTTTACGGTCACCAATTTCCATTAAATAGTCGATAAATGTAATTAAGATGCCATATTATGTATATTTATGGGTTTCTAAGCTAACTACGTAGTTTGAGTTATAGCACTGCCCAATTTTTGAGAGTGGGAATGCAAGAACTCAATTTCACGAGTGGGAATTTGAGCAAAAACCGTTTGGGTTACGGTCACACAGTGTTTTATTTGATAACGACTGCTTTTATATCAATAGCATTATCAGAAGATATTTGAGGGCATTGTGGTCCAGGAGCACAAGCGCGTTACTATGACGCGACGGTTGTGAGTTTGATCCTCACGGGGGATTGAATTATTTTTTATTATTTTTTTATTTCATCGCTCTGGTGCACTCTATATAGAATGCCTAGAAAATTCGGCGGAAAATAGGAAACGGAGTGTCTTAACACTATGTTCCCTCTGCCTCTCCTGCTATATGCGGTATAAAGTTGAAAAAAAATATTTCCTTTAACTAGTATCACTTCACACCATTGTTCATCGGATTCGATCATTTGATTAATGAAAGGCCCAAAAAAAGTTACCCTATAATTTAGTTGGTGCGTGATGGCAGATAATAATGCTGGGAACATCGCGTGACGACATAATGCCTCGAGCATACCTTAATGTATACAGTGACTTAATACTGAAATATACCTGCTTCTGATTATTTTGACCCGGATAACTTTCAGCTGAGCATGTAATTAGACTTATTGGGTTCCTTCGGTAGACGTAAATAGATTACCCCTTTTTTCACAAAAAAATATAATTTCTAAAGTTAATTCGATTTATGACTGTAAACGATGGTTGTAAGTTCGATTTTACTGGTGTCAAAGTACGGCATGACTTTCGTCTTTCAACAGGCAATGGCACAGAAATTTTGTGGAAATTAGGGGAACGAATTGTTTTAACACCAGGTTTTTGCTGGAGAAATGAAAAAAATACATTTATACGAGAGAGATGTTGAATAAATTAATTTGTATTGGACTAATCAGTCTTTGCAATCAAATTCAAAATAAGAATATTCCAAATTATTTTTATTTAACTAAAACCAAAATTCCGTATTACCAATATAAATATTTCCCAAGCACTTTATAAAATATCTAATAATTTACGAAACATATAACATCTATTGTTACGAACAAAAATGTCAACATCTGATAAAAATTCCGGCGTAAAAATAACGACACCCGCATCTTCTATCTTTTTGAAATATAAAAAATATATAAGTTTTTTTTCCTATACAAAAAACCATCTTTTGTTGAAATTCAGATAAACCCCGCATTCTAGTGGATTAAATTTTGTAAAAGCTTCAGAGTTGACTAATTTGGTAAAAATATTCTCAATTGTAATAACTTATTGTTAGTAATGTCGCTTAGGAGAGCGAAGAAACGGATAAATTACATAAAATATTGTATACTTTAAAAATAGAAAAAACACACTTTTTTAGCCTAGTGTAACAATTTCTATATAATGTACTCGTAGCTGTTATTTATGTGAGCCACGACTTGAGTGGTTTACTAGTAAACCCTAAGGAGCTCAACACTCCACTCCACAGTTCAGGTCCTGACTCCATCATCAGACTCGCTTGATAATACTATTATTGTATTGTACGTATGACTGCCAAATTTTATAATTATACAATTATTAAAAGTGAATTAGAATGAGTTTTTTTAGATTTTTATTAAATAGATACTTGTTAAGAAATAAGCGTAATAATATTATAGCGAATCTGTAACTGCTTTTTTATGTAAAATTTCGTAATTATTTTGAAATATAGTACCTACTCCGTTAATAGCACTCTGTTTTTCAGAGTCTAGTTTAGAATTTAGTATTCGTATCTCGCACACAGCAGGGAAGGCAGAGGCAACCTAGGAGGAGGAGAACCTCTGGAGGCTTACGGGTTGAGTGGCAGAACTCTACGCCCCGCTTTGCCTCGACATATGAGCGAATATATACATTACATAAACGTAATGTTTTTCATAAATAAGCGTAATAAAATTGCATAATAAATACTTTTGCATAATAAAATGTCTCCAAGCAGCGCAAGCACCGCAATTTGAATGGGTGATCGTTTAACAGCGTATCCATCGGCTCGTCTGCTATGGATTGATAACGGTCGTTAAACTGCGCTATAATAATATCATCATCCTAGCTAATGTTATGATATCATGCGGTCACCCATCAACATATGAAGCAATGGCGGCCGTCGCTTCACCGCAGTAATCTAATTAGATTGTTATTTTTTATATTTATTTTATTATAGCTTTTATATTTTGATGGTCTTGATAGTTTAGTCTTATCATATATGATCAATATTAACTTATGCCTATTTAGAAAACGTATAAAAAATCAAATGTAGCTGGCGTTGAAGCCGCGTATCAAGCACTTAAGAATTTTGGCATAAATTGACAAGTACATATGGCTTTGTGGTTAGAGCGTTTGGACGGTTTACAAAGGGCGCAGGTCCAAATCCCGCAACTTTTATGTTTTACACGTTTAAATTTTACACGTTTTCTAAATAAGATTAAGAATATTTTCCTAAATGTGGTATGACATATAAAAATATTGAAGTAAAATTTGTATTATAACCTTTTTTGAAGTATTTAAGTAAAGCGCAGAGTTAAATGTCGCTTGCCAAAACGCAATGTAAATATAATAAATGATTTATTAAGCGTAGGGTTTGACAGAAAATAGGTGATATATAAATATAATAACCGAATAAAAATAAGAACCTAGTGCCAAGACACTCCAACCTCCACTTTTCGATATATTTAGGGATATTGCGTGTTGAATGATTTGTTGAACGTTTTGATTTAAAAGAGCGAGAAATGCCAATAATTTAAATATAATCACTTACAGGAAATCGAATCCATTAAAATCGCAATTACAATCAGAACGAAAACATATCCAGAGAAAAAGATAATAATATATCTTTTTTCATTACTGTAGACAGATAAATGAAAAGATTAGATAGAACAGCGACTATCATTAAGCCCACCCTGGGACTATCGATAAACGTTTAACACGGAACTCTGTCGGGGGAAAAGCTCACTTTGTTTTAATGTTATCTTTAAATGAGACATTGCCTGGTGTATTGTATATATATAATTTATATTATTTATTTTAGGTTCACGATGTATATGTGCGGGTAACCTGGTAATAAATGGCCTAACGCAACGCCGCTCTTCGTCTCGTTACCAGAACGAGGAAACAAAAGTAATTAATATTTCAGCCCTCCGAATGGAAATCGAACCCATAACCCCCCTACCCCTATGCCACTACGGCATTCTCTCACTCATTTGTATCATTTACTTAAAGTAAGTAAATAATATTAAGCCTCTTGTGACTCAGTGGCAGAGACAGTCACTGTAAACTCAATTGTTGTTAGTGCGATCCCTATTGGAAGAATGATTATATATGCATAAATTATTTTCTATTCTTATTAAACGAATAAAAATACATACATACTTTATAGAGATATATAATTTTAATCACGTCGTCTCACAAACGCTAAGCGAAGCTTTAACTTGTGGGGTTTCTTTTTAATTACTTAGAACGCTGTGATGTTACTTTGGTGTGTTGCATTCATTCACATATAAGCACATTGTACGTACATATATAGATGCAAAACTTAACACTAGGTACTATGGGCGGAATATAGTGTGAAGCTAAGATAAATACTAGCTTTTACTTGTGGTTTCGCCCGCGTAACTAAATGGAAATGACTGACCGCAGCCATGTACAGTCTGTTAGATTAAACGATTAACATGATGACTGTGGCCTGGATAGATAAATACCACCATAGATTTTTTTCAATTAAAACAAATATTAGTGCAATTAATCAAACAAACTGATATCCTATATCTTATAAAACAAAGTCGCTTTTCGTGTCTGTCTGTTGTTTCTAACT
>FASU01022213.1:2347-14102 GCA_001486225.1 Heliconius pardalinus sergestus
TAGCTTTACCTGTGAAATAAAAAATTGCGCAAAAAAAAAACATCTCCACACGGATACATATCAATGTTAAAATTAACATTATTCAATAGGCATAATATATGACATCCTAACAAAATGACAACGATGTATTATTAATAAAATATATTTAACAATCGTTTCTTTAATTATTTTTTTATATTTTAAATTTCAAAGCTGCAAGTTTAGAATATATGAATAGAATAGAAGTTTTTTAGCGCGTTCGGTCGACAGGTACGTCCCGTAAAAGGTTAGGCTGAGATACGAACGCCGTAACAACAATAGGGGGCAGGTAGCCCTCGCCCCGGACAGAACGAGATGGGAAAAAGAAAGATTGTATTATACATATTCATCATGTCGAACTTTTACCATGTTTTTAGTGTGTGGTGGTAATGCGGCAAATTATGGTGTGTTTTTGTTTAATTAACGTCAATTAACCTTTTTGTACCTATCGTTTATATTATATATATAATGATCATATGTTCGCAGATAAAATGGAATTGCATGTAAATAGTCTGTATAACACTAATTTTTATCAGCAACTTCGCCTTCGTCGTTAAATGATAATGAATACTAAGGCCCGTATTTAAATTCGCTCTCGACTCTGAGGTGCTCTGATGCTTTAAGATGCCGTTTTCATTCATAGATTACAACTTATAAACGAAAATTGCATCTTAAGATCGCTCTCAAGATCGATCTCAGAGTTGAGAACAGTTTATAAATACGAGCCTTACTTTTAGGTTATGCAAAATGTATACTGTGTCGCCTACACAGTCTAGTTATACCTATAGCTCTACGTGAATACAAATTAATCTGTAATTAATTTGTCAACTGATTCCATTTCTGCCGCGTAATATGTACTGTATTATAATTATATGGCTTTATACATTTGTGTACCTTTACGCCTTTAAGGGGAATTATTAATTAGGTTAACTTTTTAGAACTGAGGATAATGAATTTAACGTAATTAATGAAACAAATGTACTATAGAATATAGACAGAAAAGTCGTCCGTACACAATAGTACAGCGCTCTTACTTCCACTCTACACTTAATGTCTCGAAAACTGGCCGGAAAGTGAGGAACGGAGTGTCCTAATGTAAAAAAAAAGAAAGAGACGATATAATATTACCAAAAAGTAAATTTTCACTTTAAAAAACATTCAGAACATAATGTTTTGTATACAAATAACCGTCGCCCGCAACTTTATTGGGTTCTTAAGACGTAAAAAGAAAATCCGTTCTTTCCGAATTACGCTCTACGCTCCTTTACCAACATGTTAAAATTTTAGTTTTTATGCAACCAGTCGCTCGGTAAAGGTACTTTTGTATATTATAAATTTGATGAGATTTTTTAGTAAACACTTTTGATAGAGTAAATAAAAAAAATTACAAAATTTCATAAACAAAATCATTAAATCATGATTATCATTGTTTATGTTTGTAAAGTTGTTATTAAATTATGCATTTTATATTCAATTCCAATAAATTGTTCCTTTCCTGCACTTTTATACACAAAAATAATGTTATTTACCTTAAAATAACTTTGCAGTAATCAAAAGACCTTCTGTTAAGGTCGACTCGTAAACACTCAGTGTTTTTGGCAGCGGTATTTTGCATGTATTTCGTGAAGTTCGACGACCGGCCTAGGATATAAGCTATTTATCTTTAATGCATATATACCAGAGAAATAATCCAGAATGTGATAATAAGATTTTTTCTTGTTTCACCGCTGTATCACGCATATAGTAGGGAACCTAGTTACAGAAGTCACTTTCTTTTTAACTTACCGTCTAATTTTTGAAACATTGTCGCTACCCAATAACGGAGCTCAACGTCGCTTTTTGTTTTGTTCCTAGAGCGAACAAATGAAAATAATTAATTCCCCCTGAGTGGGAATCGACTCTACAAGTGTCGCGTTTACAATCTGTGCCGCTGCGTGATCGTGCACTTTACATATTATTTATATTTAATCTTTCTCTTTGAATGAATTCTACGAAGTAGATAGAAATTTATAAAGTTAAAACTTATTATTATTTAAGTAATTTTGAGCTGTTTAACAGTAATTGCTGATTCATTTGTCAAAAATAAAGTACTTATAAATGTTTTTAAGATTCGCAGTAATTATGAATTACAAAGGGCGTATGTTTGTTAGGCATGATTCCAAGTACGCAACAAAAACGTTTCACGAATATAATTTTTATTCATTTAAATAGTAAGCTTATATTAAATGTGTAACGTATTTAATTGTCTATTCTATCTAATTATATAGAATTTCAGCAAATCCTCTCGTAGTGCTTCCTTTACTAAATGTCAACTTTCCTAGTCCAGGTTTTGTTTTGTTTGTGTCGGTCACTCAGCATCTAAAGTTTTATACATTATATAGATTTTAAAACATATCCCTGCTGTAAAAATATATACAAAATTTCATAGAATTTATTTCCAGAATAATTGCCCTCTTATACCTATTATATCCTCAAATAAATTTCAAAAAACACAAATTATAACATTTTTTGTAAATTAATTCATTCAAGATGGTGACAGTGCAATCGAGTTGAGAAAACAATCAATAGACCTGACCTCCTCACCGGTCTGGACCGGCCTGGACCGGACGTGTCCGGTTACTCGTATAGCAGATGTTGTACAAATTCATGATATACGCCAATAATTACTACTAGGACTAGTCGCCTTGAACTTGACCGTTTTCTCTGAAGTATGTACTTTTTATAATTTTTCAGCCTAAATTGTGTAAAATTTTCGAAAATTTAAGTTAGTTACGTAATACGTGTAAGACAATAAATAATGCAATGTTATGTTAGGGCCTTTTTACCCTCTTAAATGCAGGATATTGGTTATTCTTATTAGTGTTCGTATGATTATTTTTGTAGTGTATCTCCAGTTACTTGTATGGCAGATGTTCCGTGGATCCATGATTTACCTTCTCGGATTAGTGAGTTTAAACAAACTTTTGGCATAATTTGTATGGATTTTCTTAAATAATAAATGTTTTTAACATGTTTTGTAAGAGATTAATAAAATCAATGAAATAAAATTTTAAACTTCTTTTTTAATGTATCAACCACTAGTTAGCGAGATTAACGCGTTAAACCATACAAACTATAAAACCATATACATAAAAACCACCATAAACATAAAAAATATATGCCTAGATTAAGCGTAAAACAGTGAAAATATTGTGTTTTAACTGTAGGTTCTTTACCGTAGTCTTTTAAATGCGGGAGATTATTTATCTGCGTTTATTATCGATAGGCTTATCAGGGTGTCGTGGTCCGTTGTTTTGTCACCTGCCGTACATATATTATTTTAATATTTAGAAGCCTATAAAGGTATCCATAGAAAAAAAGTAAAAATGTAAAATTTTCACCCCATTTATATTCACACCTTATATTAAGAATAACTTCTTCCCACACTATTTAAGAATAATGTGTGGTAAATAGAGAATAAATATTCTTATTAAATTTTGACTACATAGTAGTATAGACAATAGTAGGTAGAATTAAAATATAACTTTTTTTTTAAATTAATACAAAGATCTGGTCAAAATGGCTTGGTCTTTTGTTAATTTAAATACAAGGTGTACCAACTGTAGGTACTCCCAAAACGCAATGTATCAAACAGCGTCCTACTATTCTATTCATTCAACTTTTGTTAGTGAAATACAATGACTTCTTCAAATCTATCATTGTTAGTTGTTATAGCAGTACCTGCTTAGTTTGTTGCTAAGTTGGCAACAATGTTGCTATATCATTTGAAGTAAAGTTTTTGCAAATGCGTATACGTTATTTCGTGGGTTAATAAATTAGATTTTAGCCAATATGAGGAAATTGAAAAAATAAAATGACGTAGAGTCGATATCGAACCTACAGGCATTGTCATCTATCAGTAGTCATACACTCTTGTCCTACTGAGTATTACCTACTTACAAAATTATCTTTTGGTCATTTATCTTTGTTATTCATATAAATAACTGTATTAATACAAAAATAAAAACATTGCTTATATATTTTTTTGTTACGTTCTTATTAATACTGTAAAAGATGATCATTAAATCACAGTGTGTGGCTTGACACAGATGTTCATTATTGACTACAAATAACATGACCTTATTTAAGACTATTTACGCTGTATCCTATTGGTAGCCTAGTGTTAAGACACTCCGCTCCCTACTTTCTGCTAAACTCTGGAATATTAAGCTTTATAATATTAGTGTAAAGTTTATACGTATTTTTTTTGTTACAGCGTACGGCAAAGTGTTCCTAGTTAGAAAAAGATGTGGCGTAGACGAAGGGAAGCTGTACGCAATGAAAGTACTCAAAAAGGCATCGATAGTTCAGAAGTTGAAAACTGCTGAGCACACGCGGACAGAGCGACAGGTGAGTATTGTATCTAGATGTTTCTAGGTCTTTTTTTATTTTTTTTCTTATGATTTTTTTAATGCTAAAACAAGATTTTTAGTAATGAGGTTTTATTGGTAATATTGTAGTGATATTTACATACGTAAGTAATGAGCGATATATGTCTCTGGTACTTTCATTATATTTTTCCTTTTGGTCCTTTTATTATATTTTTTTGCAGTTAACATAATTAAAGGTAATTTCGTAAGCGAAAGTTAACAAACAATATTTAATTAACCTAAAAAATTGTTTCGTTTAACTGTTTATACTTGGTTATTTGTATAATAACAATAATTTATATGACACAGTTTTTATGAAAAACAAATATCTAATCTGTCCTGCCTGAGAATCGAACCAACAATGTCCGGAATGTAGGTCAGAATACATGTACCATGTATCATGTGGAATGTGAAGAATAGAATGGTTCAACACTAGGTTCCCTCTGACTTCATAAAGCGTGAAGTTTCGATTCCAAATAAATTTGATACATGTCCAGTTATTTTTAGGTTCACGCTGTATCCCGCACATAGCAGGATATACAGATGGTACCTGAGAATCTAGTGTTAATACACTCCGTTCTCAGTATGGCATTCCGTTCCCCACTTTAAGCCAATTTCAGGACGATTTGCGTGTTGAGTGGCCGAACTCAACGCAGTAGTTTCTACAGTAAACAAAAACATTTAAGCATAAAATATACTTTAATATTAATAAACAACTTGTTTTCATAGGTTTTAGAAGCAGTTAGGGTGTGTCCCTTCCTCGTTACGCTACATTACGCCTTTCAGACGGATGCCAAATTACATCTTATACTCGGTAAGTTTCCTTTTTTCTTATTTAGTTCATTACGTCTATTTTATTACTCCATTTGTTTGTTATAATTGAAGACTTGAGGCCTTGAATTATAATTATTTTTTTTCTATTATTTTAAGAAAACTGATTTTAATCTTTTAGATTTTTTAAATATTGACAGTTAAATAAGAGATTTGAGCGACTTTTATGTCATTTTTAAAAAAAAAAAAACAAAAATAGCAAAAAAGAGTTGTTAATTCATACTCATTAAATTATATCTTCATACTCTTAAATTATATCGTGAAATCAATTTTCGAAAAACAAAATCTTTGTAGAAATTTAAATGATGTATTAGTGTCATATGTAAAATATTATACAAGTTTTAGGCATTATGCTAACCATAGTTGGCAATCTCTCGTCAACCATGACTTCCTTTCCGCTCATATAGGAAGGGAATCCCTCACTTCCTGTAAAAGGTGCATAGTACAAAAATTATAAAAATCTATGCAAACGATGATGTATTAGCATCTTGTAAAAGGTCTTTACGCTTATATTGACATAATTAGCTTCATTTTCGACAAATATGTGCAATTCCGTTTTATGTTGCGCTAAAGCGGCTATATGTTTCAAGGATTTAACTTATTCCTTTAGATTCTGTATCTGTACAACATTTTGTTACAAATATATTGTAATGTTAGCCTATGGAGTTTTATCATGTGAACTTGCAAGGGATGCAGCAGCTTTTGCAAAGTTGTGCCATGAGTCGAATGAAAATAAAGAAAACTATATATTGACATAGCAAGTCAATTTCAATGAATAAGACTTCATAATTGACAGTGTTTAAGGCTCGAACTTCGCGTCTAATTGCAAATCTATTAGGACATAAATGAGCCCTTCTTATCTCTCATCGTCAATTAAACGGTTAAAGATCGATAATACAAGTAAGTACCCATGCAAGATGGTGATAACGACATTACACCCATTGCAACACTAGTTGTGTCACGCGGCACGCCACCCGATGCAACTTTGCACTTTGATATTCTCTCCCTTTTGTTAATATTTGACGGATATTAATGATTTTAGTTGTTCATTTGGATGTAATATCGGAGTGTAATGATTTATAATCATTACCTCTACTAATTGAGGTCGTCGTGGCGCAGTGGCACAAGTATGTGACTGTAAATGCTACGCTTGTGGGTTCGATTCCCACTCGGAGGAATGAGTTATTATTTATTAATATAGTGATTTTTCTTCGCTCTGGTAACAAGGAAAAGAGCGGCGTTGAGTTCTATACCACTTAACACGCAAAGCATCGAAATTTCGGCGGAAAGTGAGAAATGGAGTGTCTTAACACTAGATTTCCTCTGCGTACGCCTATATACAGCTTGAAACAGTATACTATAAACTAATTAATGATGGTAGTATTGATGCAAAGTTTTTGGTTCCGTTATACCTAAGTAGGTAAATTAGTTTCGCCTTCGTTTCCTAGTACCGGAGGTAACAAAACAAACTTAGGATAAGGAAATTAAAGCAAAATGTTTAGAAAAATCGTTTTGAAGCGAACAATTAGTAGCAAACAATATGTTTATTGTTAAAGAACAAGAACGGAACACCGGAGTGGTGAAACGCTCGTTTTACACCAAAACGTAGCATTTGCGATTGGCCAACGGAGTGCGGACCGGTGCCGGTGGCATAACTCGGCACACTTCGCCCGGCCTTGGCACGGTGCTACACCAACACCTATATGTACGAATCTAAGCGAATTGTTATGAGTTATCATCGTTGGGGGTGTGTTGTTATATTTATTTATAAGGATTTTTGGTGATTTTTTTTGGAGAATAAAATGGAAGTTTTGTAGGACCACTATGTTGTCGATCTGTCCGTCCGTCTGTCACGGGTATTTAATAGATTTCTTTTGGTTTGTTCTGTCTGTCGCAGTAGGCTTAGATAGAAGACTTAGTGATAATTCGTTGAGTTCTCCATTTCCGCTCCTAAGATACATCGAGTTTTGGTTGATGGAAAGCTAACTATACTTGCTGTAGGTATATAAATTTGACTTTTTTCTTTTCATTTACTTTATGCACAGCTTTAAAAGTAAAATTACTGTAAGTAATCAATCTTAACTTAGTTTTTTTTGTCTGAAAAAAATATTGTGAATCTATTTTTGTCTTTCAAAATATATTATTATTTGTTTATAATTATAGATTTAATACAAAATGCTAAAAACTAAGTTCACGTCACCTTCAAATTTATTTTATTTATATTGCAATAAATCCTATTATATAAAAATACTTAAGATCTTTGTATAAATCGTCTAGCTACAGCTTTTAGGTCAATTCTAGGTGAGACTACGAGTAACAGACGAAATTGTAATTGCAATAATTAAGGTGACCTCCAGCCGCTGACTCATTTTGTGGATATAACTTTTGTGACCTATCATACTCTTATATTAAAAGTATTGTATATAATATTTACTAAGATATAGTATATTATATACTTCTGCAGATATTTTAATGTTAGTTGTTACTGTAGGATCTCAATTTCTATATCGCTGAAGTTATTTGAAATTTGTCATTTCGAAATTATTCTAAACATAATTATGTTTTTTAGAAGTGGGAGTTTTTTACCTAGATAACTATTCAAAGGTTGGTTAAGAAAATGCTAAAAACTCCCACTTCCAGGTTCCAGAATGAGCAACTACTTTTTAAAAGGATCTCAATAAAATTTTATATTACTGTATTTTTTTGTAATGTTTGATTATATCCAAACAAAAAAAAAGAATGAAAATCCTTTAATTAAGAGGGATAGTAACATAAAAGTTATTTATGAAAGTGTTAAAATATACTAAATGACTATAACATCTAATGAATGAGTGACTCGGCCTTTACCTACAATTTAACATATGAGAGCTAGCTATGGTTATTGCAAAACGTGAGAATTATGCGAAAGCCTAACTAACCAGCGTAGCATAGCTGTACACATGGTGTTACGTAAAATATCGAAGTGATGTGATAGATATGATATACAGAACGTTACGTCGCACTCAGAGACGTAAATTAGTTTTTAACTTATATTAAATTGTTATTGTATCTTAAACTTCCATTTTGCATTGATTCTAGTACTTTTTTGATTAATTACTTTAATTTATAAGTATAATAAAAATAATGACATGGCATTTTAATGTTACTGTGTTAATTCGAAACTTATCCTATAATAATACTTACAAAAGACATCTTCGACATTTTGGCATTTTAATTGCGTTCTCTTTGTGAAATTATCCGAGAAGATTAATTAACACTACATGAACGGCCTAGGGCAAAAGAGGTCTTATTACATAAATATTTTTTTTTAGAATATCTAAATATGCTATCCCATTTTAATTTCTTTCAGTTATCACGTGTATTTAAATTTACTCACTTTGACATATTTCGTATATATTTGCATAGTTTTTCTAAATGCATAAATACAGTTTATTGCAGTAGACAATAAAAACTGCCTAAAAAGTTATGTAAATACCTCAAAATGTCCTAGATTATACTGTTTTATTGACCCAGTAATCTATCATTGCAGCACTCAGGCTGCAGATTTTTTTACAAAATTTACAGTTTAAGGTCCTGCACTGACGCCAACCTTATGCTAGTTATTATTAGTAGATTATTTAATTTGGCCCGTTATTGTGTATTCAATAAAATATCATATTGTAATGAGTTACTAACAACAGTTATATATGAAAGACTTATGAATATTTAACTAAAAATATATGTTTAATCCACTTTGCCATCACAGCATCACTTATTATCTTATATCAGACAGCTTGTTAATATTCGCATTAAATCACGTTACGTACGTTTCATTTATCTTTCTATTGTCTTTTCTTGTCTTCTTAAGGCCTTGATTTTTAAACGTTGCTTAACTTTTTAAATGTGGATATAATTATTGTATTCAAATTAATGATTTATTTGCTTAATTAATGATAATTGAGTGCTTAAATCGATTCGTTATTATAAAATACTTGGTTTTACCTACGAACAAAAGAGTACGAGTTATAGAATACAGGATGCCTAGTGTAAAACTTATTTTGGCTCTCGAATTGGAACCCAGGACTATGTTCTGTATATCTTTAAATAATATATATAGGTGAAGTGAATTAGACAGCTATTAAACAAGGAAATTGGGATTACGTTCACTGTAAACAACAATAATGAATGCACAGTAGGTATATTTGTGTTTTTCCCGACATAACCTTGACCTTATATAAAAAAGCTTAAATTTGAATACATCTTTTATTTGATCACCGTCTTGACTTTGTCCCACATATGTCTGGACATATTATTAGAATTTTGGGTACCCAAAGGTTGTATTAAATAAATTGAAAAATGCCATTTTTATGAAATTATTATGACTTAACTTTATGAAAACTTTTTAGCTATTCATTTAGAGAAGACTGAGAATGTAATGAAGAATCATTGTTATACCTTCCTTTCTTGTTTACACGGTCCGAGTGCTCGTATACATAATATGAATGACATTGTATCTATTGGCAATATTAATTAACCAACAACGACTTCCATTACAGCTTGGCTATAAACTTTGAAAACAAGATTGTACACCCGTCGCCACTTCTCTTTTTCCTCCTGTTGCAAACCTATTGTTAGATCTTGCACGTGCAAACTGTGAGAACTATGAAACAAGTTGTAGGCGATTAGCGGGGATTGTCGTGTTAATTATTATTTGCAGTAGTATTTGCCATAAGTGTTAGACTTACAATGATGGTAGAAGGAAATTTTATTACGCTACGCGATACTATTGATGAACCTTATGTAATACTTTCATGGACTTTATAGCAGATGAAGCAGTAGTGTTCTTTTGTCGTCGCTCGTAACTTTGTTTGCGTGGACTTAAAGATGTATAATGGATATTTTCGTATTTGAAAAGTGCTCTTTTAGTATTCACTTCGACTATGTAACCTACTACAATGCCAAATTCAGCTTTCTCAGTCCAGTAGTGGGTTGTGATTTGTTTGTCAGTCACTCAATAACGGCAGAGTTTTATATAAATCGATAGATAATTAGTTTCAGAATCATGTGTAACACATATGGAGTCTCATTGTAATTATAACATGTATTTTTTATTTAATAGTAATTCCTCTTCGCTTATAATTTAGACCACACGCAATCTACATGAGTAGCGGTTGGCCAACGACAGAGTAATATCATAATGGTGCGGATATATTAGCCGTATTGTTACCTCTTATTGCTTTTACATCAAACGATACTACTTCATATGCATTTAATAGCTTTTTCTCATTTATTATATACTTAATATTAAATGTATATTTGTATAGACTCTTGTTAATATTATAAATGGGTTAACATTGCAAGATTATTTTGATTATTACTGTATAGTTGCATATATATTTCATAATAAAGTTAGTGGCAAATATATATAAATTAGTATTGGAGTGGTAAATTGATGATGATGATGTTTTCCTGTCTTCCTTCATGAGGGCCATAGGGCTCGTAGGAGGACTCTCACTGCTCCCAGGTCTTGCGATCCCAGACAAGTTGAACCTGTCTCTTTTTTAATCGATCGTCTCCATTCCATATTACATGTGAGGGTGGCCAAGTTCTTGTCTATTGCTTGCTAAGCAAAACTTTTTGGTTTGGTGGAAATGTCAGTGCCAGATCTTCGCAATACCCCTATATTTCCAAAAACAGGTTTTTTGTCTGTTTGTTCCCACAATCTTAATAGATTAGGATCCATTTATTCTACTTACACTTTGTTTGATATTAGTAGCAAAATTTTTTTGTAATATATTGTATATAAGCAGGTATATAAAGCTTTTGAAATCAAATACATACATTATATGGAAAAGAGCCTATGTGGAAATGTAGTGATTCTAAATCCTATTAAGAAATAAAACTATCCATCTTTTGTTTGTGTAGTATGAGTACGTTGTTACAAGTCTCATACATAATGTGTATTATACATTTACATTTTCATACATTTGAATTAGATATTGTCACGGAATTTAACTAGATAAGTCTTTCTATAATACTCCTTAAAGTAATCTTCTTATCATAAAATGTCACGATATGCAAATAATGGTCAAGGCAAAATATAAATATGGCGCAGTGGGTTAGTATCTCACTGTCACCATGGTGGTTGTAGGTTTAGTAGATTTCCAAATGTTTGATTAGATTTTATATACAAATATATATTTACAATAAAAAATGTTAAATTTGCTAGTAAAAATATACCTTAAAAACGAAAAGTTTCATAGTTAACTTTGCTATATTTTACTATTTTCACTACTGTCTGGCAGTATAATATTTGGCAATTCGTCAAAATCCTTTAAGCAGTCGTAAAGCATCTAATTTATTTTGTATTTAACACATAATATTAATTTCTAGTGTTTCAATTATACAAGAAACTGAAAATAATAGTTCAGCTTTACACTGTATCCCGCACCCAGTAGGTTAGGCAGAGGGAACCTTGTGTTAAGACACTCCGTTTTCCAAAAATAATAGTTAGGATG
>FASU01022270.1:440-20103 GCA_001486225.1 Heliconius pardalinus sergestus
AAAACACTCCGTTCCCTACTTTTCTCTGAATTCTATTGACATTCCGCGCTTAGTGGCGGAGCTCAACAATACGCTTTGCCACGTTACCAGAGAAAGGAAATTTAAATATTAAATAATCCATGCCCCCGAGTAGGGATCGAACAAAAACGTTTACAGCGACACGGTTATGTCCCTACAGCACTAAGAAACCTAAAAAAATATATAAAAAACACTCTACTTACCAGACCTTATTCCACATGAGCACAAAGCCCTCGCTGGCCTTCCTCTCGACCCTCACGTCGTGGTCATCATGAGCCCGGCACATAGAGAACCCACCCACGGTGATGATCTCGTCATTGTTGAGCACCAACTTGAGCTGGCTCCAGATTATTGATAGACCTTTCTCATGGTCGTATGATACTGTCATGTCATCTATTGAGACGGACTTAATTATTGGAATTAGTTATTAAAATGTTTTTGATGTTTTTCAAACTTCAAGCATATAAGCCTTAAAATTTTCATATGTCTCCTCTGATTTGAACTTTCAAACTATTTTAGATTAGACGCGATAAAAATTGTTTAAATAAGACCAGGTAGACAAAAATATAATAAATATTAACGTTATTTTTTATAATCATCGAATCTATTTATGTTACTATGACGTCCAATGATATAAGATAGAGTGAGTCGTTCCCTACTCTGAGGAATGATATTTTCGTAGTAGTTTTATAAATAAGTTATATTTATTTATTCAAAACTTGGGTAGATGGTGGATCTATTATCCTCTGCCTACCCTAAATGCTATATGCCGGATATAGCGCAAAGCTAAAGAAAATTAAAACATATAATATAGTTAAAGGAACGACTAACCTGTACCAAAAAGCATATTATTTGCCTGAGACAAAATAAGAACCAGATTAGTCTCGTTCTTGAATGACACTCTCCAATCTATTGCTCTCTTTTTCTTGCCTTCTGATTCCTGTATATGTCCATCTCGTTTAGTCTTCATACTCAGTTCTTTTTTAAAGTTTCTAATATCTCTTACTAGGGTGAGTATTTTACGATGTAAGTTGGGACTCCATTCGGCATCAACACTTTCTAAAAACTGGAAGTCTAAAAGAGCTGAGTGTCGCTCTTTGGAAAGTACGTATTCAATTCGCGCGAGACGAACATGGAAGAAAGTTGTTGGCAACTCATCGCTCCTTTGGCAGTGAACGACACCTGTGGTTTGTAAGGTATTATAATATTAGTTTAATTTTAAAACTACGTTGTATCGATTAAAATTAGGAAGCCTTCATAGCGCTTTGCGAAAATGCTTATCGTAGTTATGGGTACGCTCCCTAAAAAAATGTGGGAAAAATTATTTATATATAAAAAATTATACCGCAGCTCAATATGCAATGTCTTGATTTTGGGCGGTAAGTGGAGACGGAGCTTCATGGCATTACTCTACTTTATGCGAGACACAGCGTGAAGGTGAAAAAAATCTATAACAGTGTAGAAAGATGCAAATAAAGTTGATATTGAATTATATTGTTAGCTTCTTAAGAAACCAATAACTTGACTTCATGGTTCCCGTTGCCCTCCCATGCGAAATATGAATACCTAAAAGTAGAAACAAAAAAACATCAACAACGAGTTTTGTTAAATTGTTTTATTACCAGTATAAGGCACCATTTCCGTCATCTTGAGTCCTGAGACAACCGCCCCTGATTTCACATTAGTTTTCTCCAGAGTCACAGCATCTATTCTGGTCATGACGCACATTTTATCATTTATTATTAGGAACATGTTTATATGAGATAAAGCCACGTTGACAGTTGGGTTGGCGGTTGACTCTTCTACAGTTTCCCGTGAAGTGGTGGGTGTAGCACTATTCTTATATTCGTTTAGACAGTCCGTAAATGATATGATAGTTTCTGCGATCCTTGGACTCCATTCGATACGGAGGCAGTCCATCATGGCTTCGATCTGAGGTATGTTTTATAGTAGTTGAGTTTAAAAAATACATTTTAAGAAAAGCAAATACAATAGGAATTTTTTTTTTAGTAATCATTTATAATAATTAATAATAATAATAATAATTTATTTATTTCAAAAAAATTTTTAGTCCATAACAAATAATAAATTTTATAGATAATCAATTTTATAGCATTATTATTTGCTTTTCTTTTTATATAGACAAATACCTTGTATTTGTCTATACGAAGGGGCAATAAAAGATAAACTAGCGATGTATTACTGCACACATTTTACTAGTAAAAATTATAATAAATATTATATGTTATATAAATATTATACTAGTTACAATGAAATCTTGGGCATTAGATAATATAATACATTTAAGAAATAAGTATATCATATAAATTAAATATAATTAGTCTCAATTGAAAATCTCAAACTACCTTACATTAGTAAAAAGCTAGGCGTAAACATGTAAAAATAAAGATAATATTTTCTTATGATGATCATTAATTCATTATAGAAATAAGTAGTATTCAAATATTGAATACTACTTATTTATTTAAAATATAATAACTACCTAATTTATATAATAACTACCTTAGAATCTCTAGGCCCATGTGTACCCCACTTGACAAGAGCAACTGCTAATAAAGCAGAGTCCCATGAATGGTGACGACGAGGGGGGGGATCCGCACCCACACCCGCACTTCCAACACTCCCTGGACCACATCGAACCCACCCCCCGTCAACTAGCAGTTCGGCACTCCAGTGACGTGATCCGACTACCAGTTGTGCCACCACCCATTTGTATGATTCTTCTGTATTACAAAATGGTAATATAATATTAATAATATACGAGTGGAGCCTTTTTTTGGGAATTCATTTAGAACACAGGGCGGCTACAATTCAAATGTCATCAAAAGTCTTAGTATATATCAAAAGTCACAGATGCGCAGCAATCCACGGCTAACTTCAAGGCGCAACGATAAGGCCGCCTTTACACCATTTTTCATTTGTTTTATCTTGTACCATTTTTATGTTTAAGTTGATGTAATAAAGTATAAAATAAATAAATAAATAAAATAAATAAATAAACATTATTATTAAACGCCAGTCCTGGCGCAGGGGCAACAGCGTGCGACTGTCAACGCGACAGATTATTATTTGCCCCACTGACGAAATAAAATATTTAATATTTCTATTTCCTCGCTCTCGTAAAGTGGCATTAACTTTTTCAACTCAACACGCAATGCCTCAAGAATTCGGCGGAAAGTGTACAAATTGCAAAAATCAGAGATTTAAAAATATTAATTCTCAACATGTAGCGTAAAATCAAACCTCTAGTATCCAATAGCTGGTCTAACTTGACCTTCAATCCACTACATCCGGCACTAAGCGAGGTGTCAGCGTGTTCTGGCATAGACGACCTCACAGCTCTTAGGGAAACTCCTCGCAGTTCCGCACAGCCTTGTATCGTACAAGACGAGGCTATACGTCCATACCAGGAGTTTGTACTCCATGCTGTTGGTAGAAATATATGATATTTGCATGATTTTTTTGAAGTCAATAAGCAATTAAGGCTTTCGTGGTCTACTCACTCGGGGAAATGAATTATTTTCATTCCTCTCTATGGTAAGACAAACGATAACGACGTGGCGTTGAGTTCCACCACTCAACGCACAATATCTCAATCATTCAGCAACAAGTAACGAATGATGTGTCTTAACAATAGGTTGCCTTTGCCTACTCTGCTATTTGCGGGACACAGCATTAATCTAAAAAAATATTTAAGAAACTTACATTTCTCTTGTGCTTCTACAACCAAAGGTCTGGATTTCTTTAATTTCTTCCACGCTCTGTACCATTTAAACGTATTGCTATGGTCATACACTAAATGCAGTGTGCTTATAATTAGATACAAATTGAGAACACCTTTTTCCAGCTGCAATAAGGTTATTATTTTGAGAAAAGAAAGGAATCTTGTGACAAAATTAATTATAGAATTTATATTTGTAAGTTTAAATTTAAACAAGATTTGCATCTACGGATACTTTTTATAGTTTAGAAAAAAACAGCTTCACGCTGTATCCCGAACATATCAGGGTAGGCAGAGGGAACCTAGTAAGACACGCCGTGCCCCACATGCCGCGGAATTATGAAGGCTTGCAACTTAAGTGGCGAAGAAATGGAAATATAAATTTTAAATAAATATTTCATTTCCTCGAGTGGCGCTTGGACGACTGGATTTATAGTTTTAATATTTCTTTATTAGCTCCACATATCTCCTGCCTACAGCACCATCGCCTGTACAATAAAACAATGCACTGCCATAAATGTTCTCATAATTTTAAATATTATACTGTCTACATATATCTTATTTTATCAATACTCTGTTCATCATGGAGTGACCAGAACATTTTTCATAGGAAAAACTGGGGTGCCAGAATTCAGCGGAAAATGTGGAACAGAGTGTCTTAACACTATATTTCCTCTGCCAACACTGTTATGTGCGGGATACAGAATGAAGCTGATTCAATTTAATTTTTATTTTAAAACTTAGATGTTTAGTTATAATATATATATTTAAAAAACATTAAAATATCATACCTTAGCATCCAATTTCAATTTATCCAAGTACATCGGTCGTATTTGTCGATCAGTCCGCAACTCTAGCGCGTCCATTTGGAACGCTACATACATTTGGGGACCTATTTGCAAGCTGGATACTATTGACGCTGCACTAAATCTAGAATTAACCTAAGAAATTTAAATTTAGACATATATCAATATTTTCACAAACTGATTTCAATCTTTATTAAAATGAAAAAAGTATAGTTACCTCTAAGCTACTCAAATTCATCTCAAAATTAGTATCTGTTATGTTGTCCTTATAACCAATTTTCGTATCATCTATTTTTAAACTAAATATCTGTTGAAAAAATAATTTACCAAATATATTATTATTAACTAATAACTAAAATACTATCGTTTCACTAGATTAAGACTTGCCGCATCAGTACAAAGTCTAACTATGTACGAGACAATTGTGAATTAAATTCCTATTTCGGGGCTTTGTGTTCCGCCGCTCATCACCCATTGTCTCCAAAATTGAGTGTTGCATAGGGAACAGAGTATCTCAACACTATGTTACCTCAATCTATTCTGCTTTACGCGGGATAAAGTATGAAGATAAAAAAAAGCATACCTTTGGTATAGCAGGAGCGAGTCTTAGTAACAATGTATCATAGTAATGTTCAGTATTTTGCAGTACCACAGAGTATTTTCTCTTATTGTGCTTTTGGAGACAAACATACAACTCATCCTCAACTAATACTTTCGGACTACATATTAATGTATGAATTTTCTGCAAATGGATTGGATTGAAACATAAATTACTTTTTTATTTTTTATCTAACCAACATAAATGCTAACAGATTTGAATATAATTTTGATCATATATTACAACTGCATAAGAAAAGCTAGTAACTTATGTTATTTTTTTTTATTTCTCTTATTATCACAATAGAAATCCAAATCAAAGAAGCACTAAATAAACTTAATACATCAACTCACCTCTACATTCAAAGGTCCTTCCGCTTTGACAGTGCCTTCAAGCAACAAATTAGAACAAGATACATCTGCTAAATCTTTACAATTCCTAGTTAACTTCACATTAGCATTATCTATGTGGGCTGAGAACACTAATGTCCTTGCAGGACCTCCGGCTGCACCGTCTATGTGGATTTCTCTGGCTGATGCAGCTAGTAAAGACCATGCACTATCTATACCGCCATTTATGTTAATAATAGCTTCGTATATATGGACACCCATAAACTGAAATACATAAAGTATTTTGGTAATCACAAAGTACATTTGCTTTTTAGAAAAACATGTTTTGTGCAAACTATAGAGAGATGTCCCTGATATCTCACACATACTTCTGTCACATCCACACTAATTAATCCCAATTACTGGTTGACCATCATAATTAGTCTAAATCAGATTTTTACTGTACATTTTGCAATTCAATTTTACTCTATATGATAAGACTTTAATATATTATATAGAATAACAGTAAACAATTTGAAATTACTTGCGCAAACATTATAAGGACAGGTGGTAACTTCTTATCCCTGAAGTCCAACAACTGTTTACAATCAACAGAATTAAAATCATATTCATTAATATTTTTAACATTTGCTACATCATTGAGCCCTTCTGGCCTGGAACTTGAGTTTTGTTTAGATAATAATGGTTTCAATATTGTCTCAACTACAGCATTTCTCTTTTCCTCTGCATTATTAGTTATTACTATAGTATTAATCACTACTGAAACTAATTTATTTATATCTGAATAAAAAAAGCTAGTTCGAATATTCACTGTATTTATGTGCTGAAAAGTACAAAACAAATAGATTAATATAAATTTATTATTAAAAATTAACTGTAATAGATTGCTTGAAGCAATAAGACAATTGCATACATCTTATAATCATATGGTTTTATTGTTCTGTTATTTGTTTTTTTTTTATGTGTAAAATAAAGAATATTCTATCCTATTCTAACATATAAGTCATGTATACATTTCTTTTTAAAGAAATTTATTAAAACTACTACAAGAAATATACAGAGCTAGTAGCTCCAAGAGTCAAGATACTCTGATACCCCACTTTCTACTAAATATAGCAGAACTCTTTGCTGTGAATTTAAACAAAAAAAACAACATACAGGATGGAAGTGTCAGCAGTCCTTTTGAGGGAACAGCAAACAGGATAAAATAATTCAAACCCATATATAAAGAATTTAATCAAGATACCTCAACACTTTAGACATAGGATTTTTTTTACTTGTTTCACTTCACTTTCACAATGTTTATCACCTGTATTTCGTGTCAATTTCACCAATAACGAAATACTTACTACTACAAAAATACTACTAAAGATTAAACAACTTTGAACTTTTTCTTCGATAACTATGACTCAATTTCAGAATGAAATGTGTGCGGCGGTGTCCTTTTGATAGGATTATGTGTGCATGCGTCGTCCTTAACAAATGGTGTTTTATTTTACAAAGATCATTTTATTATTTATATTGTTTGAAAAAAAAAAATCGCTTTCATAGAGTAGTTAAAACTGTGGTTTCATTTAAAGTAGTGCCGACAAAATCACTCTGTATAATTAACTTAAAATTTATTTATTTTCCATAAATTGTTTATGGACAGAGGAAAATTGTTTTACATTCAGCAAAACAATAACAATTCAATATTTTATTAAATATCAAGGGTTACTTTTCAAAGTTTTATTATAAGATAATTCATATGAATACTTACCATATAATAACCATCTTTTGACAGGCTCACATCATGAAATATCAACTTAGGTATTGATATTCTCCCAATTTTTAATTTAATATGAAACTTTCTCTTGAAAAGCCAAGCTAATACAACTGGTAATAAGCTAAAATATTAAGTTAATATTTTAATTTTTATTATTATATTTTTTTACGCGTATATCAAATTAGGCATGACCAATAATTAACAAATATTTAAGAATTAATAATTTATTCTCTTACGATAAATGTAAGATTTCCTGAGAAATATATTAATATTTTATTTATTAAATCAGTTTAAAAATATAAAATTAAAAATATGAAATATAGTTTTATTTTAAATTAGGCCGCTGTACATAGTAAATGCAAAACAAACAGAAAGCTGACATCAACTTACCATGAAACACATGAGTAAACGAGTAGAACAATGAAAAACAGTATAAATATGATATAAAGTATATCCATTTTAATATGTTTTATGTATTATATGTATTTAATATATATTATTTTACTTAAATATATTCATTTTTGGATACTTCTTATTGAAATATCAAATGCAGGTTGTATTCGTACATTACTCATAAGTCTGTCAAGTGTCAATGTCAAAAATTTTGAACGTCACATTAAATTGAAATTTCACATAACGTTCAGTAGTGGCAATTATAAAAAAACTAATTGAAGTTAAATTGTAAATCACAAAAATCCAACATTTCAATAGTTTCTTTCTTTGTTATTATTAGTAATATCATTAAAATGATTCAATAAAGCTATTCCATTAAGTTCTTTATTTTTATATCACATTTAAAAATTTTAGATACCACTGTTCATAAACGATCATTTTTTTATTTATTTTGCTTCATGGAGCAAGTATAAAATAAATTTATTTTTCACGTTAGGAATTAGCGAAGAACACTTTAATAGAATGAGTTTAGCTGATAGATCCAACGAATGGAGTAGTAAACTTAAATTAAAATAAACATGCACACTTTATGCAAATAATAAAGAATATTTTGGAATCTTAGTTGAACAACCATTTTTTCTAAATATACCCAGTGTAATTTCTTTAGTAAGTGTAAGTAAGTGATAAGATATTACAAGCTTAGGGTTATTTCTATTATGTACATGTGTTTATTTCCCAATTTTCGAAATCG
This sequence comes from Heliconius pardalinus sergestus, assembly GCA_001486225.1. Classification (NCBI taxonomy): domain Eukaryota; kingdom Metazoa; phylum Arthropoda; class Insecta; order Lepidoptera; family Nymphalidae; genus Heliconius; species Heliconius pardalinus. The sequence goes on from FASU01022270.1 coordinate 8,864, forward strand.
AGACATTGCGGGTTGATTTGCGTAACGCAACGTCGTGCTTTGCCTCGACACCAGATTTAAGAAATGAAAATAGTTTCTTAAGTGGGAATCGAACCCATAACCAGTTATGCTTACAATCACCTGCTTCTGCCCCTGCACCACAACTGACCACAATTCAATTTTATATGTACATGAGAATTTGTACAACTGAATACTATATTTTTTATTATACTATATTTTTGATTTTCATGAGTGTTTGGTAGAATAAACATATATGTATGTAATAATAAGACATCATAAGATAATATTATACATTTAATATACTACTTAACTAATATATATAACTTTATACAAATTGATTAAGGCCATGATGTCTTTGCAGTAAAGCCTTCATACTTCTTTCTAGTCTTTAGACCTGATACTATTGTTGAACTCTTGGGGAATGCTGTCTTTCCATTAAACAGAGTATCTTTATCTGAAAATAAGTAAAAAATATTTAATGAGGTAAATAAAATCAAATAAACACATTTACTTTTTATACTTTCAGTTGTATATAAAAATTACATAGTGAGAAAGACACTGTAAATGCAATGTTTATGGAATTAACCTTCACATAAGAGAATGAGTTATTTTTATTCCTCATTGAGTTCTGCCAACATGTAACACAGTGTAGTGAAGCAGGGAATGGAGTATTTTAACACAAAGATTTCTGTGACAACCTGGCTATATCTCGTAAAAAATGTAAAGCCAAAAAATACAGTGAGGAGTGGTTACCACTAGCTTACTGCCAAAAGCTGAAGATGTAATTTGAAAAAAAAAATCATATTAAAATATTAATTTCTACAAAGCTTATTAATGTTATCTTAAAAATAAATATATATCAAGCTGTCATTTAATTTTAAAGTCTTAACTCTCTGTTATAGTGTAATATATCTTATTGAGTATACATCTCCTTTTTTGGCCTCTATACAATGTGAATTTGGCAAAGTGATTAGTGTTTAACACGCATATTAGAAGCAGAACAGAATGTTAAACGGTTCACCCATATATTATGTTTTACAGACACCTACCTGGATGGTATCGCACATAATTTTCTTGGATGTGCAGGTTCTTTGGCAAGTCCAATTTCTTCAAGTTATCGAATGGGCTAAGTGTATCTACTGGTGTTTCGTAAAATGTTCTTAAGTCATCTAAAAATACATATATTGTTGAAACTTAAGAAAAAATACTTCATGTTTCATTAATTATTTAACAAAAGAACTTGTTAGCAAAGCTTTACTACAATATAAAACTGTGACTGTAGCGTTTGGCGCTCCGTTCTCTCTGACTACCCAGCTAAATATAAAGTGTGAAACTATGTATGTATGTATGTAGATATATGATGTAAAATAATCATAATACTTTTACTATTTGTAATAAACAATTAATTACTATTGATACTCAAATAGAATAAATAAATTCCAGTTTTTATTCCATAAAATCAATAAATATACAGTTGAACCAATATATTTAATTGGTAATTTACTTACCTACTGTTTCTATAGTATGAAGTAATGAATTTGGTACACCATGTCCAGTTTGATCAAAACATGCTTTCAATACTGTATATTTTTGTTCGAGAGAATCAAATTCAGATTCATTTTGGAGTCCATTATCAGAACATACTTTTAAAACAGTCTTATCAATGTCTGCGGGTGGATTCCAAGGCTTGTTAGGGCGAAGAAATCTAGAATTATTAAAGTTATTTGGTAAGTTATGATAGATCTTTTCAGAATAGCGAGTAGGTTACGTTTAACTATTTTATTTAACTAATTACCCTCTAGAAGCAAGAGATTCGGCTGCAGCTTGCAATTTCTTGTCAATTTTTGGAAATTTCGCTTGTTTATATCTAACACATACTACCTGAAAGTTATAAAATATAGACGGTTAAGGTTATAAAAAATAAACACATATTAAATTAAGAATAAATTCAATTTAACCTGTAATTTTTTGCTGGTGTTGGACAAAAGTATGTTACGCAACATTGTTTTGTAAATGTGTCTATAGAAATTGTTAAATGCTTTCTATATTTAAAAAAACCAATCCCAATAAAATTTACGAAATATTTATGCTCTTCATAAATTTGACATTTTAATTTCTTATAATAAATGCTACAATACACGCATACTACTTAAATTTAGATGCATTAACACTAAATAAATCTTGTAATTGAGCATAATATTTTACATTAACCTTTATCTTAAAATAGTTATGAAAAAAAGTAAAATCATAATTTATAGGTATATATCGTTGTAGTTAAGCATTAAAAGTATTTGAAAAGTTGTATTTGATAATATAACTTTTAACATAAGCACGCGATATGCATGAAATGAAACGTACGTATATTTCTGGACGATATCTGTTAGTTTATATCGGTGCCGCTACGTGCGCTACCGTCGGCTTGGGTTGTTGTTTCCTATCCGCCATTTTCCAGTCGCCATTGAAAGGTGAAAACTTCACTAAATGTCGGTGATGATTTTAAGATTTTGAGTGGTTTCTTTAAGATTGAATCAGTTTTTAGTGTTGTGAAATGAAAATGAAGTGCCTCGGACTACCATGACGCATCAAAATCACCAAACAAACGGTGCAAGTCTCGAGGATTGCCACACAAACTTCTTCGCCTTGGTAAGTCACTTTTACATTGATGAAAGAACTCATAGGTACTTTTCTTTCGAAATCCCTACTACTATATTGACAATAATATTGTGCGCTACGGTACTATAGAACTTGAAATAGTTTAATTCTACGTAAGTCCACAATAAATCCATGATGACCAAACGGTCCAATTATCATTGGCCGTCGGTGATATACAAAATTCACCTTAATGCGATACGGTAATGAAATCGATCAATTGCGTTAAATATTTAGTGTGGATGAATCCACGGTCGGTCGGGTCGTGACGCCCGACCGTTAGTCATCCTGGCATCGTACTCCAAGAAGCGGAGTCACGTCGCGTTGCTAACCCGCTCGGGGTGATCACAGTCAGCGAGCGAGGCCACAGGGAGCCGCAGGCCCATAGAGGTAATTTTGAATTCACCTGGCCGTAACGCGGAGTGCGGACCGTAATGCGTCCGCGAGACTAGTTTCGCCAGGTCGAGGAAATAACTTTCTTATTACTTGCATTCTTACAGCTGCGTCCGATACTGCGACATAACTCATGATAGTGGGAATGTTTATGTGCGGTGCGGCGGCGGAGAGACCGTCGCGGGTCGGGTCATTCATTATCGGCGTGCCGTAGTGTGGAGTCGCTTTGCGTAACATTCGTAGCTGGCGCGAATTTTATCAGATTGTGTTCGGGCGAGGATTAGCGCGCGGCGAGGGGCGCGGGCCGGGGCGGGGGGAGGCCGCGCGCGTGGGGAGGGTGGGGGCGCTCCTCGGCGGAGAGCAGCCGGGCGCCATTTCCACCTGACGCGTTGCCACATCTCCGCGCGGCGGCGCGCGCCTGCACCCGCACCCTGCCTTCCCCCCCCACTCCCCCCCAGAGGCGCTCCGCCTATCTCGCCGCGATACAAATGACTGATTTCTTGCCTGCCTGCTTTTTGTCTAATTATTTATGCGACGTTTGCGGACACGGCCGCTATTGTTGCGCGGAATGCTTTCGTTTCCATCGGCCGTCGCGGCGGTGACGGTGACGCACCGACCTACGACGGCTGACATTGCGCCGGGTTCAATACACTTTAGATCATACACATACTTAATTTTTAAACACGAAAAGATAAAAACGCTTGCCCTCAAATAAGAATCCTCTTTTTTTTTAACATTGGCCTTTATCGTCTTTATCATTATGATTAATAATGACCCACAGACCTACATTCATAAATGCCAAGTTAGTCGCATTAAATACGCTTTATAAGTCGACCTTGGTCGAGCCAGCTAGATCAATAATATTATGAAGTCCTATAATCAATCATCGATAATTCTATTGTAACTACAAGTGTAATTAAAAATCACATTTTCTAACGATTAAAAATAGTCCCGCTTACAGTATAAATTTACCGACAGTTATAGCATATTACTGAACAATTTTAATGTCACCTAAATAAATATGAATACATTTTCGTATAAATAATTCAGTTATTAGTCTTTTGGTGTTATGTCCTCCGCCGATCCTGTACAATCTGCGCAGTGCGCGGGGTCGCAGCCCGCGGCCTGCGCGGGCGCCGGTCGCCGCGCGTCGGGCTCATTCAAGCGTTATGAATGGTCGTAGTCTTAACTTTCCCATACCTACGAAGTTTGACGCCTCCGACTGTTCTGCAACTATTGTGCACATCCTGATAGTGGTATCGTTTAAAAAATATATTAGCTATTGAATAAAACAAAAAATATATTTATTAATGAAATAAAACCCCTTCAAAACAGACTTTAACATTTATTGCATTTTCGTATTATGTTTTCTAAATTTCGTAATTTACTCATAATTTCAAATATACGGACTGTTATATAACTTAAAAATGAACTACATAATAAACTTAATATTCGTGGTTCGTAGTTCGTGGCGTCACAATTCCCTTTGATATTTCGATAGATTAATATTCTAGCGGTAATTTCCGCAAGCACCGTTGCGGCAATATTGTCCATTGACCGCCCGAAACCGTCGTTCAGTTATTCATGGGATATCTCAGCGGCTGGACCTCTTATCTCCGTGTAAACGACCCCGCCACCAATTTACCCCTGAATGGGACACGCGCCATCACCAGGAACCTCCATTAACTCAAGTGGTTGATATCAAAATAATATTTTGTCCTCCGCTATCGTCCTTCTTTATCGCACATAGTAGCCATATCGCTTTATACTAATTGTCGTGGGAATGGCGTCTGTTATCGTTATGTCACAGTGAAACCGCTAACAATTTCAATGTAGATTATGCATTTTATACATAATCTTCATTTTCTCTTGTATTTAAATTGCAGCTCGTAACAGTTTTTCTAAAAGTAATCAAAATTTATAAAGATTTCACTTTTATTAAAATGGTTACCTATTTTTTTTATTATAATGGCGTTTTTATATGCTATTTAAACGACCTTTGTGAGTGTACTAATTGTTGAATTGCAAAATATTCATTTTATTTCCGTTGTTATAAACAAAATAAAAAAGGACCGTATTCGCTTAATATACTTTAATGAATAAATAATCAGATGCCTGCACTGTGTAGTGTATATAGTATGTAGGTAAATTTCCTGCGCCAGCGTTCACTGTCAGTGTTTATTGCTTAGAGAATAGATAAAACTATGCCTTATCAGCTGACGTGTGTGGCCTTAAGTGATCATAGTTATCTACATCGTGAGCGGGAATTCGCAGTTAAATATCTGCAATATGATTTAACGACTTCTAACTTGGAAAAAAATAATCATTTCAAATTATATTAGATATGCTATGTAACTTTGTAGTATTTTAAGCAAAGACGATGAATATTTACATTACTGTATCTATTTTTTATATATTTTTTTTCCTTTAATAATGCGCAGGAGTTGATTATTTTTATTCTCTTTTACACAAATTAAGAAAGATAAGCAGTTACAGCATAAGAGGGAGGGAGGTTCAGATTATTCTTTCTTTAATATTATATTAGTTTTGTAAGTATGTTTTAAGTAGGGAAAATAAGAAACTCCTTCTAATTGAGCAAAAGCAAGATTAAAAGATTCTTAGATTGTACAAGGACGCGCGAAAAGAATAAATAATTTAGAATTGAAGGGCGGTCTCGTTTGCTGATAATAAATTACAATGTCACGTGTGTTAAAGTATCAGGGTTTGAGCACAAGTGGCGGTCCTTATCACTTGTATTGATAATAATACTGTACCGCTAATAACAAATATATATTTTAGCATATAAATTGTACAGATAATCAGCTACCGAATCGGAAAAAAATCTTGTCTTTAATATGTATTTATATACACTGTGAGCAAAATCTAACAACAGATGTTCGGTTGTAGATCTCATACTAACACAATCTTATTATAATTTCTAAATATACCTATTTTGTTAATAAAAGATAGGACAAAAGTATTCCTAAAGTAACCTTCACAATTTTAAGATGGGTTATGTACAAGCCACAATTATCAAAATTCGAAAAACATAAAACATAATTATGTCATTAACAGTACATATAAACAAAAGTTTCTTTAATTATCATAATATTATTATTGATTGACCTATAATTAATAGCACTTACATCAATTATAGATACTTATAGCAAGTGGCAGTTACTAATTTGACACCTAATCAGTCAAAATAAAATAACAACCAATTTGGATATTTGCGTGATAATTTGGATATTTCTAATAGTTGTGACATTTCTAATTTTTATTTCACACGAAGCGATCGTCATTATCAATATATCACTCCTCTTTGTCTTATATGACGCCATAGATAAAGAGTTCTTGCAATTGTGGAAAACTATCGAAGAGATAGTGTTATCTAAAAAATATGAAATTACTTTTTGATTAAAGTTACTTAAAGTAAATTGTGACATAGAGCTATTTATTTGTTTTCGTTTACATACATGCCTGTTCCGCATAATACAGTAGGTATTGTTATTTTGTAATATATTTCTCTAGATATTTAATATGTTCAGAACTAGGTGGAAAGTGAGAAATGGAAGAGTCTTAACACTGGGTTCCCATGTTCCCTCTGCCTACCATACTATATGCGTGAACCTACGTTTACAGTAAAGTTAAAAAAATCTATGTACTTTTATTATTCTAAGAGTTAAAAATAATGTTACGTCTCAAGCGAGGATATCGCGAGGACGTCCTTGATAAATAGCAATTGTAGAAAGCGTCCTTCACCTAGTTCCTAGCGTACCTATTGAAAACAATCCTTTCTCCGCCGACCTCACAAAGTTTGCAAGTTTTATAACAATGTATTCCTTCTTTAAAACATTTCACAACTTTGCTTAACTTTTGAAAGAAATGAAGAATTCCGAGTAGTCTTGGAAATAGGAATAAGGGCAAATGTCAAAAAAATTATACTGATACAAGTATATTTATTGCGGTCATAATGATGACCGGTATAATTTGGATTGACCAAGTGTGCAAGTGATGAAGCGGCAGCGTTAGCGGAGGTAGCGGGTTCCTCTCTTATCTTGACCTACATATGGTCGGCAGCGGCGAGCCGGCACACTCGGGCGCACTCTCGCTAATCCGGCGCACCACATTAATTGGCACTTCAAAACATTCATTAACATACTGGACGTTGTACATACAACTATTACTACTCATTTTTGGTTATTATTTTAGAAAGCACATTTTTTTGCTATTAATTGCAAAACATTCATTTTAAATATTAGGTATATTGATTTCTTGTATCTTTAACAGTAATGTTTATCGACTGTTGATTGTCACTTTTTGCGCTATCAAAATAACATGATATTTAAGATAATACAAATATCATTCTCAATATTTGTTAAAAAAGATTATCACTTTCATTGAAAATTAATTTACTTGATTTATACATAAAGATTATGTAAATATTTTTTTATTTTCATTCTATTATCTCATTTCAGTCGATATAATTTCTCGTTTAATTTTATTCTGGTACAATATACCTATTAAAATAGTAAAATACTGGGTAGTGAGTATTTTCCAACAAGTTGGTACCTCTCTGTTTATTTTCGGATAAATAAAGAGTTTACATAAGAGCAAATTTAATGAGATAATCAACCTCATTTTTAAAAATTTTCAAATTCAAATGTTTTATATGAATCATCCGTGTCGTAATGGAAACATTCGGTTTCACTTTGCGTAAACTGCGTTTAACGTATGATGAAAAGAGACAAAACAGAAAGTGTAGAGCAATAAATACCGAGTTTTTCCTCGAGTCATCGCAGCCTTGACCGGTTGTAACTCATGGTAATGTATGGGAAAAGAACAACTACCTACCTTTAGGTCAAGGGTAAATGCTGGAGATTTGATCGATGATCCTTGCACTGGCTTCTTCCTGATAGCGAGGTTTTGTAATATCAATAAAGAAAAGACTTGGTGATGTTGTCGTAATAATACTGTTTCTCGTAATATAGACATACATGTATAAAACTACTTTTTTATTCGTGTAAAGTAATGAAATATTTTCTGTTTTTATTGCAACCTTATGTTTGAGTTGCCTTGGCCCTTCCTTTGTGACCCTGTGCTCACGGAAAACAAGTTTAACTTAAATATCTAGTTGTATGCTTATAAGTTTTTTCATACCCTCTGACAACTTCGATATTGGTATGAGAGTACATTTTGTTTTTTAAATCAAAATTTCATATTACTTAATTGGCAAAATTTGATCATTTAAGTAGTGAAAAGGTCTAATGAGGTCATAAGCAACGTTGAACAATATAATAAATGGTAGTGCATTCGATGAATATATAACGTATTTAGGTTGCGCTGCGCCGTAAACAAAGTACAAGATTGTCGACGTCGGTGTTGCGCAATTAGGTATTATGCGTTAGCACGTAAACAAGGGCCTCTCGATATAGCGTCGGAAACTCGGCCGTATGCAGCGTCGGACTGAGGGCATGCGATTAAATTTAAAACGCTTTCACTCAACGAGGAACCCCTCCTTCTCCCCCTCCCCCTACCCGGTACTCCCCCCTACCGGCCACAGTCGCTAACACGCGAACTCGTTTCTGCGATCAGTGCCGAAGATTGCACCCAATGAATCCGCCGACTGTCTTTTATATACGCCGCTCAAGTTATGGCTCTATAAAGTTATGATTTCGCAATTCGTCACATTTTATGGCTATTTGTTGCTCCATTATGTATAATTTTGTGCGCTTTTAATGATATTTATTGTAAATTTATTTTGTTATTAATGAACAGATAGATAGAATATACATTCTCCAATTTCTATGTCCCAGGTAAGGATAATACGAGAAGACATGGCGATGTCTATTATAAAATAAAATGTAATATATTTTAGTTTAAATATTTTTGTAATATATTTTATTGTTACAAAGAATGAAATTATTCACCTCTAAGCGCAAGAAAAGTTGTAGTTTGCCGTGTAACACTTAGGAAATGGTGCGTAGCACACTATATTTCGTGTCACCATAGTAGAACTATACAAGAAGTGGTTACAAAAAAATACGAATACAAATTCTATTTAGAAACTATTATTTTTCCATACTTAAAAATATAAGCATTAAAAAACTAAGTAGGCGGTACACACAAAGCGGGTCGTTAGCTTAGAAATGCAAACAATCCTACCAATCTTGGGGTGACCCATTTTGACCTTAAATAAAGGACATACTATAAAGTCAGTCGAGGTGACATTTCCACCTTGTCATTGTAGGGCGCACAATATGCACAAGAATTATAATTAAGTTAATGAGGACCACACAATCGCTACCACATATCAAAGTTTTTTTTTGTTTTGTTTTTTAAACTGTCTCAAATATATTCTTATCTCATCTATTACCTCCTAATAGATTCCAAAGGGTGACACAATTTGTAAATTTTGATCGGAAACAGTGATGTAAAACAGTGATAAATATTGAAGGTATTTCAAACGAGTGACAACATGTCTCGGTGTCGGTGTCGGTGTCCCTTATTCCGAAGCGTACGTTCGACACAATCTCGTCTCGTAGTCCTTTGTATTCGTAAAAGCTATGCGGCGCTCCAATCAGAATCCGCATTGTGATAACTCACGCTTACAATATGAGCCCCGGAATATTTAGATGGATAGCGTCTCTCGTACGAACCACAGTTTTTTTTATAATACTTATTCTGTTTTTATTTTGAAATAAATGTAAGAAATATCCAATTTAAAAACAAGAAATGTTTGTAACTAAGTCAGTTTTGTGGTAATACCGAGTACGTTACGTAATACCAACCGAAAAAACTAGGGCAAATCCTCAAAATTCTAGATGTTCTCGTATTGAAGGTTCGTTGACCGCGGACGCGCGCGCCTGTCTTTACCGTTAGTTGGATAGCGTACTGTAGTGCAGCCTACCTGCGCCTGGTACCCTTCACCCTCGCGAGGGTGTAATTGCCTCCGGACCTCACGTTTTGCTTCTTTTTCTTCGTTCCGCCAGTCTCATCTGCGGCGCTTAGGGTTTCTCAAAAACTTGTTTTTATATCATGCGATGTAAATACTTACGTTATAGGTATCTCTAGAATATTGTATATCAACGTTTATATATGGAGAGGAGTAGCTAATTGTTATGTAATACAGGAATAAGCACGTCTTGTTTGCGAAGCTATAATAGTATTGTGACCAAGTTCATTGTAACGCAGTGAGTGGACATTTACAAATTTTGGCAGCGAGGTTTAATTAGCGCCTTAACGTGTCGCAGTTCAACGGCCGCCGGGGCGATTGCTAACTTATTAATTCCACTCGGTTACGACATTGCAAAAGCGTGCGAACAATAGACAACACTATCGATACGATACACTTCGATTACTGTGACAACTTTGAACATAGCCTCGATTATTAGTATATTGTTCGTTTACAAATATAGTATAAATAATGTAGCGGATGCGTTTTAGTTAATTAATTTTAATGGTGTCATAAATTCTAACAAAAAAATAAAGAAAAGTAAGAAAATTCTAATAAATGTTCTCACTTTTTTAAAAATAATTATCTTAAATTGTTGCAATTAATAATAATATCGCACCATGTCATACATATTGTATTAAGAAATTATAATCAAATATCTAGATAATAATGATTTCCAAAGGCACAATATATTAGTGTCAATCACGACCGAAAACCCCCAGAACAAAAATATTGTAGTACACAAAGTGGTTACCGTGCGGCTGCGCCCGCGCACCGGCGCGTGCCTCCCGACGCGTTTGCCGCATAACAATATCGATGCGTTCGCACTTCGCGCTTCAATCTGTCCAATGTATCGCACAGTCTTCATTCTAATTGGTGTGATTTGCTGCATTGAATAACCTATATATATCAAATTTCTTTATAGTTTTTGTTTTTTATTTCTGCAGTACATATATGCATGTAATTTCAAATATATTTTTAATGTTTTAATTTTAATTTAACCAGTATTTGAGTGGGGAACATTTTGTAACATAGGTAATTAATCAGTATTCAATGCGAGTTGAGCTGTAGTCAAACAGATACACATCCGTACATACGTACATGAGCTTACATGGCGTCGGTTTTAATTGAGGTCTTCTATTTATACTCTTGTTCTCGCCTCCTTTGTTTCGAACAGGTATTATTTTGTATATTTAGGATTGTATGTAACCCAAACGAGTATATCAATAATCGTGTTAATATT
>FASU01022274.1:2392-26252 GCA_001486225.1 Heliconius pardalinus sergestus
TTTTCTTTCGGTCGCCGTTGACAGCCCATAAAGGTGCCAGCCAGTAATTAGAGTCGTTCTTATATAACCTCTATGGTCATTATTTCTAACACTATATATTATTTCCTAATAGGATTTAAACACACAACGTTTAAAGCACAAACACACACTGGTGGCACATTGTTCACAGTCAAACATTTGTATTCTTTGCGAACTGTGCGCCACGGACCACCATTGTTCAATTTTACCGATAACTAAAATCGATATACATATTTGTAGAGTTGGGTAAAGTACCCCAAAGGGCCGCAGCGCCGACACGTGCAGCCGACCGCAGGATAAGCCGGGATTAGCTTAAACTACCTACTATCGACCCACGCGTAATATACCAAGCTAAAGCTAAATGGACGCTATTTGCTTCACGTTGTATCCCGCATTGAGCAAGATAGACGTGGGACCCAATGTTGTGATGTGTGCCAGTTTATTTTAGCTTCTTAGGAATCTGAGAACCTAGGGACTGTCTGTTCCCATTAAGAGACTTTCATGGTCCACTTTCCCCCGAATTCTGGAGCCATTGAGATATGATACGCCGAGGAGATGGAAATATTAAATAATTCATTCTCCAAATGGGAATTAAATCCACAACCGCCGCCTTTACACTCCCACGCGGTGCCACTGCGTCACGAAGACGGCCTCTAGGCAGTATTAATTACCTTAAATTTAACTGTTTTATCTTGGCACGCCTTTGATACCCTCGTTCAGTAAACAATGAATGTTTCCTTTTATTTTGTTTGAAATTATGCTAAGTTATTTGCGCTCGGGAAAGCTTTCGGCAATATTTTGCTTGTTTCTTCGCTCCGATTGACAATTACACTATATTTTCAATGATGATGTGGGATTTTTTCGCAAAATACAATAATTTATTTATTCTTTTCGATGTTATTTGTTTTGATTCAAGCTTTATTATTGTAAAAATTGGTGATGAAACACATTTTCAATTGTTTGTCAGTTTATGTATTCTTTTATTATTGTTCTTGATTTTTTTTAATTTGAGGTTAATACTATTTGCCCTACTGGACTTTACAACGGCACTCGTCGGGTAAGGTAGAGGTTACTCTGGCAATGAGAATGCGTCCAGAATTCGGCGGAAAGTAGAGAACGGAAAAATCTTAATGGAAACAGAGTGTCTCAACACTGGGTTCTCAGCGTCCCTCTGCCTACTCTCCTATTTGCGGGATATAGCGTGAAGCAAAAAAAACATACTCCCGAGTGCGTGTCAAACCTACAACCACCAGGTTTAGTCTCAGCCGATGTGTCACTCCGTCACGCTCACGGCTACTTCATGTAATCTATTTTTTAATATAATATCTATAGCATATTAACGGCGTGACTCAGCGTAACGCTTACATTTACATTCATATGTATATTGTGTATTTTACAGTTTTTGCCGTATTCATTATTTAATTTTCACTTTTATTATTAAATATTTTTCGGAATAGGGGAATGACACTTGTCCAGTTTGACTAAATCTGACGTTCAATTAGTCACATAATATGTAATGTCTCTATAAAAACGGAACATGGAAATCGAATTGGTCTTTTAGGGTGTTTCCATATATATTGTTTGAATATTTATATTTATTATTGGAATATTTCGAGGGAACGGAGTGCTATAAGGTTCCCTCTGCCTCCCTGCTGCTTCGAGAAAAAAGCGTGAAACTACTTTTTTTATTAAATTAATTTTATTAAACTTTTTTTATTAAAAAAAAAGGTAAACATTACGATACTTTTATTTTGTCCCCAAATAATAAGTAACACCGTCAATATAATGAATTATCGTGGCTCGGTCAGTTGGCAGAGGATTGCTGATAACGTTATCACCACAGCCGTTCATTTTATTAATAATCTCATTGATAGCTGATCCGTGGTACTGATGGATTATAATCTTTGGGTTCAATTTATTTATTTTGTATATTTTTCTCTGTTATAATTCTGCCTCTTTTAATAAATGGAGAACGGAGTGTTGACAGTAGATTCTCTCTGTCTGCGCTGGTGTATGTGAGATAAACTACAACGCGATTGTTGTAGGTTTGATTCCCACTCAGCGAAATGAATTATTTTCATTTCCTCGCTGGTAACAAGACAAAGCGCGGAATACCGCGCGGAACTCAATAGAGTTCTGTCTAAATGAATGAGAGTCCAATGTTTGCAGAGCGAAGACTTATTACTACATTCCTTCTGCTTACCCTGCTATGTGCGGAAAGCAACACGAAGCTATAAAATAATAATAATATTATAAACCATCCTCTATATGTATAATGTCATATTTGAAAAGATTCAATTTTCTTATCGCAATTAAATATACCTTCAAATATATTTATCGAATGTATCGAAGCAATACTTCAAAGTCGACGTAATACTCAATCGCTGTAAAACACATTTTACTTGGAGGAATATTCATATTTATAAATTGCAATTTGAATCTGTCGGTTAGATCTACATCTAAGGCGTGAAATCATAACCGAAGTGACGTATCTTTACATGGCCTTCAATTTATTGCAGGAAATATGCAGGGATATGCAATGAAAATATTATATAGGATTTAATACTAAAATACGAAAATCGAACAAACCTACATATTACGTAAAAAAATAGCTCACTTGACGCTTTTTTGTAGTGTTCAGACACTCCATTCTTAACGCAGCACCCAATTTTCGAGACATTGAGTGTAGAGTGGCGTAACTCGACGCCGCTTTTAAATATAAATATCCACAGCATAATATAATTTATATTGTAATAATTATTTAAATAAAATTATATTTTCCTCTTCAAAAATCCTTGTTATTGATAATTTCGAATTTTACAACCTTGCAAGAATATTTTTAGTTTATCTAAATCTTATTTCTAAAGCATAATAGGTATCTATGAATAAAAATAATAAATGAAAATGAATAATCGATACCTATTAATTTTTAGAAGTTAGAAGGAAAGTTAGATTAAGTAGATATAGCAATATTCGGTGATTAAGGTTACTCCTAAAAATACAGGCGTTTCCCTGGTCTAGTTCCGCTGTTCAACATGCAATGCTGTAAGTGGCTGGAAATAGATTAGATAAATGAAACTGAGAATAAATTTATAAATATGTGCACGCGATGTTTACATATAGGTACTGTTGATTTTTTTTTAAATAATAGTAAATCTAATGGCCGCCTGAAATTTCTTTTGTATGATGTATAAAACGTTAGATCCCGTTGTTTCCTGTTTCCGTAGGAATTTCCAGAGATCCTTTTTAGTGCTTTTCTATTCTCCGTAATGACTCTACATGCAAAATGTTTACGTGTTACGTCTTCAAATTTGAACTACGCGTTTTCTGTCAGTCATTTAGTAACGGAAGAGTTACAACAGTTTTTTGAGCGTCATGCTGTACTCTGCACATGGAATGGTAGGGGAATCTAGATCCTAGTGTTCAGGGGTCCGTTCCCATTAGGACACTTCCGTTCTTGTTCCGAGTTAAAACGTACTATAAATATACTAAATTCATTATATAATCTGGCCTGACCTGGCCTGGACTGGGTGGGTATGAATGTCTTTAAAATTAACCGCTAGGCTGAACACAGAAAGTCCTAAGATTAGTTTATCTTTGTCCAGATGCCTAAAAAAATTTTATTTAATTTTTATTTAATTATTTTTTACATACATAGAATGCTTATGATATAATATATAATTTCAGGTAAAGATACTAGTACCGAACTCAACGGCGGGCATGATCATCGGCAAAGGCGGCAACTACATAAAACAGATAAAGGAGCAGAGTGGCAGCTACGTCCAGATATCGCAGAAGGCCAAGGAGCTGTCACTTCAGGAGAGGTGCATCACTGTTGTTGGTAAGTTACATTGTATATTGAAAAGTAAAATGTCATTTTTTTCTTAGTGGTTTCTAATATTTAAAATATATTATAATATACTGTATCTTTACTTCTATACGAATATTATGAAAGTGAAGAATTTATTTAGCAGAACGCGCTTATAGCAGGAACTACGGGTTTGAATTTGAAAAATAGTTTTGTGGTAAATAGGAATACATAGTCAGAGTAAGCTCGGGCATTTTGAAATCGAAATATTTAAGAATTGTCTAAGACATGACATATAATTCTCTTCGTCTTAGATTTTACATTATTTCATTTGCATCACATACACATACGTAAGGTAAAAATTAAATCTCGGATATCTGAAGAATTAAAAAGGAGCTTAAAAAAATTTAAAAAAAAAACAAACATTTATAGCTTGAATTGGATTAAAACATTTTATAAGTATTTTGTATATAGGATTTAAATCTACACGTATCGCGTTCAGATTTCAGCGAGCCACGCGCCCACATGAAACACAACATCACGTTGACCTTAAATTTTTAATGAAAGTAAAAAAATCTATTTAGTTAATGTCTCATGCACAGTGCATGCAAAAAGCATCTCGTAATAAGCGGAATTGGAACGTGACCCATATAAACGTATTCATATATATTTTCTCGCAATAATTAAAAGAACCGCGAAATGGCTGTATGCGCCACTGCCTCTTTATGCCGGCCGTTTTTTTTAATTTTTTATGAAATATATAAAAATGTATGGCGCAATCCATAGACATTAAACTTTTGTTAATACCCGGCTTAGACCAGATTGCACTTTGCTGCAGTCGTTATGTAAGGAGCTTCCGGGATGCCTTCTTATTGTTTGTAATAGTTTCAAAGTGTATGTCATTTTATTTTCTTGTTAGTTTATTTCGTTTTTATATGTTTGGTCTTTTTTTTAAGTAATAAAGTTTCAAGTTTTATTTTCATTGTCTTGCTCTAGTAACAAGACAAAACAAAATTTGACGGATAATTGAGAACGGAGTGTCTTGGGCACTGGGTTTTCTCTGCCTTGCTATGTGCGAGTAGGAGAATATAGAAATATTTTTTGCTCTCAGATAAATGTGTTAACATAACAAACAGATGGCAGATTTTAAGCATATATTTGTACTTCAAGTTTTGTTAACAAACAAAATCATATAGCTTTTTATTTAAAATTGAACTTAATATTTATTTTTCCGATTTGGTCGTAAACTTTTCATAATTTCGTAATCGATTTTTTTATGACTCGTATATTAAAATATATATTTTATATAAAATACAGTAAAATAAAAATATACATTAAACTTTTCTATTTTTCATTTTTTTTAAACTCAACAAGGTCACAAATGTGCGCTGCCTCGCACTAGTAATTAAAAAAAAGTATAACCAAGTTAGAGCAAATGCCCGCATCACATCTGCACCACGCCACGCCGCGCCGCGCCGCGCCGGCCCAACGTTTATCTCGGTAGCGAGTGGAAATTAACTGAATAGGTTAAATTTTACCGCATTTAACTTACTGGAAAAATGTAATTTTATATAGAATTGTAACAATTTGCGCTGCACATACCCTTGGTTGTTTGTACCTCTAGGTTGAATGGTTGTAGGGTTTGGTGGGATTGTTTTTTTTACGTCTTTTGTTTTGTCTTTGTAATTTTGTGATTTTTATTTTGTTTTTGGCAATTTGATTGTTACTATTATTATTATAGATCATTAAAAAAAAGCGATTATCGAAACGATATCTTGCTTTTTTTTGCATAGTTTAATTGGAAAACCTTTTCAATTTATTGATAAGTTAATTATAACTTAATAAAACTTGCTTTAAGTTGCGTTTTCACCGGCATGGTCAAATAAGAATTGCGTATTCTAAGGATTCAAGTGTGACTGACTGTGGCTAACAATTGAAACTACTATCGTCTTCGATTTATTGGGGTAGCCTATGGGCTATATTACATAGCCCACACATTCATTACATACCTTCCTAGATAAGTGAGAAACTAAGAGAAGATTTGTTAAATCCGAACCGAACCAAATAGACCAAATGACCAGCCTTGATATTTTTTATCATCTGTTATTGAAAAAAATAATACTTTCTTTTTAAATTTCCATGCTAAAATTTACAAAATGAAGCTTAAAAACACGACTAAAATGTAACAAAGCGATTATACGTTTAATGTACTCGTCTCGGTAACAGTGCGCGCCACAATGGAAACTATTGCAATTAATTGTAGAGTTCCGTGTCATGAACACTTTGAAGGGATGTTGTTGACCTACTTGCGTTACCGGTTACCGGGTCAGGCTGCTTGCCGCGGTTGTTGTTGTTGTGCCCGTTGTGGAAATTTGTTGTTGTTTTTTGTTATTGTTGTTGTTGTTGTGGCTTAATTGTTTAGTTAGACATTAAAATATTACAAATTAAGCAGAAAGACGACTAAAATGTTACAAAGCGAGTATACCTTTAATCACTGTAACACAGAAACTGTCGCGATTAATTGTAGAGTTGTTGTTGTGGCTTATTAGTTTAGAATAGGTTTCTTTTATATTTTTATTTCGTTCCTTTTTATTAGATTCACGCTGTATACCGAATATAGCAGGGTAGGCATAGGAGGCCCGGGAACCGTTCCCGTCAAGGCACTTTTAATTCCTACTTTTTGCCAAATATTTGAGGCATTGTGTATTAAAGTAGCGGAATTCAACGTCGCGCCTTGCCTCGTTACCTGAGCTAAGAAAAGGAAAATTTTAAATGTTTCATTAACTCGAATTTAAATTGAACCTAACACCCGTCGCGTGTACAAACGTACGCTTGTGCCATGGCTGGCTTCAATTTCTTCATTTATAACATCAATTTTCACTTTTCACATCGAAAGTGTATAATACAAAACGGATTTATTCTTATATCAGCGCGTATTGTCTATTTAAATTATGATAACGAAAATATATTAAATGTTATATTTTTTTAAACACACAATAAATCAATTAGCTAAATGTATAGATACTGAGTACAGAATGACGTGCATGGCATCTACTAAAGTACTCGTTACCTTGAAATTAATATAGCTATTATGAACAATAAACGAACCACTTAAATTATAATAAATAAATCATTTGGACACATCACATGACTATGGCTCCTAATATATCTATGTTATTATAATTTGGTTATTAATAAATCTACATGCGAGTGCAATGCTATATTTATTTCCATACCTACTTGACGCCAGTCGTTATTTTTTAGCTGTTGTATTCCGCATAGTAGGATAGTCAAAGGAAACCTGGCAATCTAGTGTTAAGACATTCCCAAGACATTTCCGTTCCCCACTCCGCTGAATTGTTGAAGCATTGCGTGTTGAATGGTAGAACTCAATGCCGGGCTTTGCCTCGACGCAACGCCGCGCTTTTCAACACTTAATTATAATTGTGTTTAAACTAGTATTTCTTGAGATTAACGCATTAAATAAAAAAAACTACTATTGTAATGTTAGTATAGATATATAAATAGATGTGGAATCGAACTGACAACTCTACTTATCTACATATTACCATTTTGTCTACTACAATTATCATTGTTTCCACAATTCCAGGTGAAAAGGAGAACAATAAAAAGGCATGCCTCATGATCTTACAAAAGGTGGTCGACGATCCCCAGTCGGGGTCGTGTCCGAACGTGTCGTACGCGGACGTGGCGGGCCCCGTGGCCAACTACAACCCCACGGGCTCCCCCTACGCCGTGCCCACTACCGAGGTGACCGAGGTGACAACTTGAACACGCAACTCAGTTACGCTGAGGCTCGCAGGAGACTAACATTGGCTTTTCATTATGTTTTCAAAATTATTATATTGTGCTATATGTTTAACCTTCAAGTTTATATATTAATAGTTTTTGATTCGATTATTTTGTATCATAGGAAAATTTAAACATTCTATCTAAAAATGTTCTTATTAATATTTAAAAACTTGCAAATTTGCATCAAAATCTGTAAGTTTCACGATAACCTATATAGTATTTTTAGCACGTTTATTGTTCTAATGGCGTCCATAAATTGCATCGACGAGAGCTATTGACCAAAATATCCACTAAACAAAGCCCTGGCCCTCCGCCAACTATCACATGAAGATGTCATCACTCTGTTGCCCATCAGAGTTTTATCACGTACCTTACACCTGTTATCGATATTTTATAAATAGTCGTATAGTGGTTGATAATGGTGACTCTTCTTTTTAAGGGAAAAATTGTGATGAACAACTTAGTACTAAGACACTTTCCGTTCCGTTTTAAACTTCAAATTGAAGGGAGAGAGTAAAGAATATATGCTAGATTTGTCTTATAAAATATCTCTTATTTTACTAATATATAGTGTTATTATTATCCACTCTCTGTTCTTTCAGTAATTGAGATGTTCCTTGAACATATTAGGTCTTTTTTATTATTTCATACTATTTATATAAAGCGTTGAATTATTTAAGTTAATAAAAACTTTTTTAACCGACTTCTGTAAGAAAACGAGATTATAAATTCGACTGTATTTTTACAAATGAACATTCCAAATTATTTGTATTGGCACTAGATTAATATATAAACGTATCGTTTTTTTTTATTATAACCAAGTACGAAATGTTGTTATATTTTTATCATTAAATAATATTTTAAATTTAAATGAAAGTAAATTTCGTTACAACGTGCGTTAGCTTTTTACAGCTTTTGCCTTGACACGAAGATTTGTGATGAAAGTATTGCAAATTATGACAGTCGCCTTGACATACTGGACGAGACACTATTTTAAACTGAATGTATACAAATGTATAATCATTTAAAAGCTTAAATATATTAATCATAATTTTAAAAATATATACTTTCGGTATGTGTCATCTGGGTAATGAAGGGCGAATCTAGTGTAGTATTCTCCACTTTTCTCCTATTTTTGAGACATTGAAAGTGTGAGTGGGACTCGCACACGAATAGTTCCGTACCATTATCCATAAAGACAGCAAAAGACACATTTGTTGAATGGAAATCGCCTTTATATAAGGCTTATTGTAATCTGCTTTTTTAGTGTACTTTGTTAAGGCGTTAGTAGAAATACATCATCTGTCTAAAAATTTTAACTGTTACTGTCATGATACAACCTGGTGGCAGAGAGACAAACGGGCTATGGAGTCTTAGTAATTGAGTCTTGTTTTATTCTTTGGGTACGGAACCCTAAAAAAATCTTTATAAATTCATGTAAACATTGAGGTCATTGTGGAGCTGTGGAATCGCTTCCATCTGTAAAGTGCCTCTTAACGCTGGGTTATCTCTGCCTAACCTGCTATTAGGTGAATACGAGGTGACATTGAATGAATTAAATTATAAATTTTATCTTGAAAATATAACGACTTACATATATAATGCTTTCTAAACCATCCAAAGCATAATATTATTAGATCTTTTAAATATTAAATCGTATATATATGTTTATATACTATATACAACCGATAGAGCCTCAGCACAAGGTGTATGACACTTGCGGGGACGTGTTTAAGTGGTTGCCACAATTAATATAACCTAACCTAACATATATTTATTTAATACATAAGTTAAAAAATATATTTATTATTAACAAATATACAAAATTTATATGTATTACTATTATTTATTATTATTATTATATGATATATTTTTTTGGTTCATTTAAGTTTGTTAATTATATGATATGTGTACTTGTAAAATATATTGTTTAAATTTCAAAGCCATTGTGTATTTTAAATTCATAAAACTTTTACTTTACTACGAATAAGAGGTTAATCAATTGTAAAAAATAAAACAGTTTAAAATATGACTTACCTCAACAGATCATATTCTTGATATACATAGGTATTCAATTAAACATATATTTTATTACTATAACTATTACTTTGAAAAGGTAATACCTTTATTGAGATTTGAATCCACAATCTTTCTAGATCAGCTGCATATTTTTGTTTAAACAAGAAATGTAATGTAACCTATTTAAATAAAAAAATACATAAATAATCCAATAAAAAAGAGTATCAATGTTTCGACGTAGGCTACAAGAGCATAGAGTTTAGTGATCACAGCACTAGGACTAGGTTCCACTACTTAAAATATTTTATACATTTTCTAAAATATTTTTCTTTTATTGGAATAATACTCAAAAAAGCGTTTTGCTCTATTACAACTATTTACTTCTATTTTTCAGAGTCACGCCCTAGTGGGCGGCGGTTCTGTGGCGGGCGTGGGTGGTGTAGGCGGTGTTGGTGGAGTAGGTGGTGTAGGTTCGGTGCTCCTCAACGGGTCCGGCCTCGGAGCCCTATCGCTGTCCCTGTCCCTGGCACCTCCTGGGACTCCGCCACCTTCGCCTCTCACTCAGCACACGTTGGATCACATAAAGGTAGGCTAACAATTTTACATGCATTAGAATGGCCAGAGAGAATCTTGTGTTGAAGTCTTAAACAAAAGCCATTATTTTACGTTATTTAAGAAGAGGGTAGTAATAAAAATAATTTAACTCTAACGCTATGCTCTATCTACTATTCGAATACACTATTATCGAACGTAACTGTCTCATTCACTTATATTATTATGATTGTTATTATGATATATTATGATATGTAATTTTTAGAATAATAAAGTATATTTTACGCAATTCGAGCATTATGAGGGTAGGTGAAAATAAACTATACAAAAGTGAAAATAGAACATTTACTGGAAACATTTCAAAGGTATTATTGTCACTAATAAGTAAGTGTGAATCAGGAAACAATTTATTTTCAAACTGCATCTATATCATGTATAAGCTGGGTAGGGAGAGAAAACGTAGTGTTAAGACTCTTCGATCTCCACTTAACTTTCGAGATATTGCCTGTTTGTGGCGGAATTCAACGTCGCACTTTATTTGTGACCAAAACCAGGGAACCCAGCAACTTACTTACCACAATGAACATAAACACTAATCACAAAAAAAATATTTGGCGTTACAGGTAGCACTGCGCCAAGCGGGCTACTCCGAAACGGGCATATCTGAGATCGGTGCAGCCCTGTCCCTCCTCGTGAAGCACGGCGTGTTAGGGCTGGCGCTGCCCACCGCGCTGCCCGCGCCGCTCTCCACCGCCTACTTCCCGCTGCCTGCGCAGGACTCGCCCGCTGTCTTCGGGCCCCTCGCGCAGGTGCAGCTTGGTGAGTACTGCCACTATCATTGTGACTACAGTGTGATTGATTACTGACGTGACACTATCATAGAATGTACAATGTTAGTAAACTCCCACTATCATTGTGACTACACTACACTATACTAGGTAGTACGCACTACATACGTTGTATAGTAGGGTCGACGAAAAGTGGCCGCTCTGAAGTTAGATGTGGCTTCGCAGTTTTGATTTCAGGATTTTCCTTTGTTTAAATTATTTTCTTCTCAAGTGAAAAATAATAATAATGCCCAATTGGTCAAAACCTCACATTCCATACCAACAAGGCGGCCTCAACTCGTCAACCCTAGTGTACCACATTTTACTGTGTTACTTGTGGAATACATTGTATATATCATACGAGTAGGTATACTATCACTCTGTCTGTCTATCATTGTCACTACACTACACTATACACTATATTATGTTTTTATTTATATTTATTTTCTTACTCTACAGACTCATGGTCCCTATGATATGTTAAGTTATTACTTTGAGTTTTATTTTATGTTTATATGTTTATATTAGAGAATTTGATATTAAAATATCATATATTCCATATATAGTTAAAAATGAGAATTTAATTTTAATATTAGTTGTAATTTTAAATGAAATATAATTAAAGTAGTATTTTTAAGTAAAGTTACTCACTAAAATAAGACATATTTTAAAATAACATCAAAATAAAATATTTTTTTATAAATAATAGTTTAGACTATTTAAAATTTATTGTTCATAGGTAGGTAGTAACAAAGTATGACGTCAACAATACAAGGTCAGCCTGTTCAATTCTATTCAATTGTAGTCAATCACAATGATTGTGGTCAATGATAGATCTGTTTATATACTATGCAGTGCGTATGCGTTGGCAGGTGCAGGTTCAAATCTAGTTGGATTTAAATTTGAGATTATATTACAGTAGAAACCGATTAACCGGGCTAATTGTTGTTGAATGAATATTTTTAACTTTGAGATTATGAAATATATTTTTTTAACATAGAGTTATATACTTTTATTCCTTAGCTTTTGTAAATTTGTCTTTTAATAAAATATGCATATATACATGGACCCAGCTGGTGATAGTTTAGATAATACTAAATCCGTATAATTATTTTCTAAATTTAATTTTAGTAAGATAGTCATAACATTAATTGATTCATTAATGTATAGAAATATGATTTTACAAGTTACTTTCTCCTATTTTCTTTTTGCATCCCGCACATCGCAGAGTAGGCAGAGGAAACCTGGGAACCTAGTGTTTTGACAGTCCATTCCCATTAAGACACTTCTGTTCCTCACTTTTCACCGAATTCTATTTAGACAAAAATACACTATACACAAATACTCTTGCAATATATTTGCTATTTCATTATTTTTAGATTATTAAGAAACATGTTTTATATTTAGTGAAACGCTGAACCGATTTTGATGTTAATCTTAATTATAAATTAGTAAAAAATTAAATTATCAGTTAAAAATGGCTTAATCATAATTTCATATTTTATTTTAATGTGTGTTTTCTTCATTTAGGTATTTATATAAATAACCTTTTTTTTCGTATATGTGTACACTTTACTGCATGCCCATGTACTGTATTGCTGATATAAATATATAACACTTATTGGCTTATTAATTTTGTTTTTCTATTTAAATTGAATCAAAATTTCCGCTTTTTTCATATCATTTGTCGGCAATACATATTATTCGAGCAGTGATTGTATTGCGCTACTTTCCTCTTAGCCTTAGATGGTTTCTTATCTATATTCTACACGTTATGTGAAGTATTATTTATAAATGTATTCATCTTGTTGAATATGAACCTGCAACCATCGTCAGATCACAGATCACGATCTTTTATTTATTTTAGTTTCTTCAAGGATTTATAAAGAGCAACTGTTGAGTTTCTTGCCGGCTCTTCTCAGCAGAACTGTCTTCCAAACCGGTGGTTGCTTTTTGATTATATATGTTCATTTGACGATTCAAAAATGCTTTGAATTTGAATAAAGAATATTTTGAATTTGAATATATGTCATGAACTATGTGACAGCTACTGGATGTAAATGAATTCTATCGAGAAATTAATGATTTTGCTATTTTAAATTTCAAATGTATATGTATACATAGTTCTTCTTTGCTATCGCTTATCTGTCACGTATGGATCTAACGCTAAAGGATTGTAGTGTTACACCACGTGTAAATACAATATTAGATCACTGCTCACTTGTGGAAGAAACAACTTTGAACAGAAACAATTTAAAAATATTATTTTCTTAATTATAAATTATTAATGTCACAAGACCATTTTTTCATATTTCTTAGTTATTTTTGTTTTAAATAAAGTTGTTTCTTTCAATATTCATTAATTGACATAATTGTTCGACCGCACCACAGCGCTGCCGATATCTTTGCAATCTGCATAAGTATCAAAATTTCTCATTTATTACTATATTCATAGACTAGCGTGGGTCATGCTGGTGTACGTCGTGCGTTTAGTTGCCACTCCTAAGTAACAAATAATTGGCTTTTAACTGACTCTCATCCACATACAAAGTTAGATTTTATCCGTGTACTTACCGTAGAGTAACAAAAGATTTTACATACTATCTATTATTATAGTAGACTAGCAAGCTTACTTTTCGAAGAAATTTGGTTGCCATTTTTATTACAATTTTTTACGCACTTTTTTAATATTGTTTATGGAGGTTTTTTTTTGTATATTTGAGACGCAACACAATCTGTCCAGTTTTTTGTCTAAATTTTACTTGGTATCATATAAGTCGAGTGCGGGGGCTGCGTGCATTAGCATCACCCGGGGGTCGCGTGATTGGCTTGCTCATTGTATCTGGGATTCGAACTTGTCACTTGCTGAACGCTACCGTCGGGCACCGCCGGCCGCCTCCTCGGTGGCGGGTGGTGTCCGCGGCGCGCTAGGGGAGGTAGGGGGCGCTGTGGGGGGGTCGCGGCACTAACGCTGGTCGTGTCGCGACAGCGCGAAACGTTCTAATGTAAGCTCGAGCGCGGTGGCGGGGAGTGGGGGGGGGCTCAGGGGGGACAGTGACAGTGACGCGTCCGCAGGCGGCGCGCGCGGGGGCTCGTTAGAGCGTTTCGCGGAGGTTGCATTCGAGGCGCTTCGCCCCCCAGCCGTGGCGCCCATCTCGCTGTCGGGAGGCGTGGGCGGCGTGCCCGCCTTCCCCTCCGCCAGCCTGCTGCCGCTGTCCAAGAGCCCCACGCCGGCGGACGTGGGCGCCAAAGACTCCAAGAATGTGGAGATAGCTGAGGTCATCGTTGGAGCTATATTAGGTGGGTATTGTTCATTGGTTTTCTTCTGGAGGTGTTGTAGCTGTTGTGACATATCGTCTGAAAAAGTGATAATGGTGATTGTGGTGGTTTGATTGCCACTCGGGGATTTATTTTCATTTTCTTACTCTGGTAACAAGACAAAACGTTGTGTTCTGCAATTCAACACATGGAGAAAAAAATATCTTCACACTAGGTTCCCTCTGTCTACCGCATTACCGCGAAATTACAAACTTTTTTCAGTTTAGTATGATATCAAATATGATGATTAATTTGTTTGTGCCATGAATATATTCACTTTATAGTACGATCAACAAGTCGTGACCGTGACTGTAGATGGCTGCGCAGACTTGGTTTTAGGATTTTTCTTACTTTTGATTATTTTGTTCCCGAGTGAACAATGCGCAAAAGTTCTTGTAATATAAACGTCAGGGTACATCGTCATCGTACTACACGACATATTTTCATGCTTTTAAACCAATTATGTTAAAATTAAATAACTTTTTCTAAGTAAAATAGGCGATAAGCGACGGACAGGATGTAGTCCTAGTCTACTACTGTAGGCCTAGTCTACTACCTTCCGAAAAACTGTGAAGCTGCTATTTTATGAAATTTAAAATCGTCTTTATTGTGTTAAATAAGGATGTTTCTTCGACGATTTCAGGCCCCGGCGGCCGCAGCCTAGTGGAGATCCAGCAGATGTCGGGCGCCAACATCCAGATATCCAAGAAGGGCACGTTCGCGCCCGGCACCCGCAACCGCATCGTCACCATCAGTGGCACGCAGACGGCCATCAGCAACGCGCAGTACCTCATCGAGCAGAAGATCCAGGAGGAGGAGCTCAAGCGCACCCGCCACAACGCCATCTCCGGGCTCATGCAGTAGCCGCTCCCGGCCCCCTCTAGTCATCCCCGGACACCCCCCGGACACAGCCCGTGACGTCCCCGGGATATCGCTAGTACATCCCCGGGACACCGCCGGGATATCGCCGGGCCATTTCCTACACCACGGACGGTTTTATTTTTTTAAATTCTTCTATTCTATAATAATAATAATTATTATTATTATTGCTATTGCTGTAGTATCTATATTCATCCGATGTTCTTTGATGTTGATGTTGATTTTCATTGTAAATGTTACCATTGATAAGTTATTGTTAGCGTATTTACTTAGTGTTAAATTTGAATTTATATGTATATTGTATTGTATAGTAGGCGTTGTCGTATCGTGGTCGAGGCGCGCCGGATGTTTTACCAAAGTGGGTGTTTAGTTTGTTTCCCTCATCCCTCTCGTCTTCATTCCTTGTTTTCGCGTAAAGATGTTTATTTTTTTATATGTTTATGTCTTTTTTAAAGTTTGGGTATAGTGGGTCAGTGGTCAGTGGTCGACGTAAAACAGTCGGTCTAAATTCTCTTAATGTTAACTTGTAAGTACAATTTTAATAATAAATGCATGTCCATAATAGTATAGATGTTATATATTTTAAATGTTTTAATGCAGAATTCTATATATTACTCGAGAGGACAATATGAAATGTTTCTTATTTACAGCGTTTGTTTGTTCGTTCGTCAGAGCCACATAAGGTCGGGACATAATAATGTGAGCTGTGATCGTTTTGGACTCTGTCAAGGTACTCGGCCAGTGGACGGAGATCGCGAGTCGGTAGTCTAGTAGCTGCTTCAAGTGCCATCGTGTTGATAGTTGATACACTACATACACCTCCCTACACCTACGCCGGATGTTACAGGGAGAGTTCTGATCGTTTGGTTGTGTCTCTAGTGTCCTAGTGTCCTATTGTCTCTAGTGTCTCTAGTATCTCTTGTGGTAGTCCACGCCGCGTCATGCGTAGTTTTAATGTCATAACACATCATCGCTCGTCATCTCTATACATATAATTTTTATTTAATAAACAAATGTGATATCTGCTAATCGACTTGTTAAGGAGGATTTGTTTAATAAATTTATTATTTGTTGAAATATATTTATAGTCTATTGTAATAAGACCTCGGATCTCTGCCTTTAATAGCCGGAAAGTGATAGCGACCGCTAGCGATGTCCCATGGCGTTGTTCATTCAAATTGAGTCAAGTACAAATGAATAGAAAACATTATGGAGAAAAAAATATATTAATTAAATATATATACATAATATGTGAATCGGCTTAAAACTAGTAGTTCGTAAGTAAAGGAATTGAGAGACGATACTCAGGGAGTTGTGGCTGTCACGCTGGCGACGCCGTGACCTCGGACTTTCGATGAACATGTTATTAATTATATTATAAAGTAACTTTAATATTAAATAATGAATAAATTATAGATGAGCGCCGGGCCGCACGCACGCGGCGGTTCGTAGGGGAGTAGGGGGAATGGGAGGTGGGGAGTGCGCGTGGCCCGGCGGCCGCCGCGTTGTTACCGCGTCGTTGCCGGTTGCGTAGGTAATGCCGTAGTTCCATTCGAGTAGCTAGTTTAGGGTATATTCAATCTCTAACGTATTCATAGGTACGCTGTTCCGACTCTACGGTGTTTTTCGGTCTTTCTCATCTCTCTTGTATGAAACGAGCGTTGTGTCTGTATTCGGTGGTCAGGTCGTCTTGTCAATTATGTCGGTTGGCGATTTTACAAGCTCAATTTTATCGGAACTTATCTCGATTAGTCAGTACGTGTAAGTGATTAGGTCAATTATTGATCGGAAGCGGAAGCCGGCACCCGCTCTGTTCGTCTCCTTCGCTCCTCGTTTCGTCTCCCTTCGTTGTTGTTTCGGTTCCATTGATTTGTTCTTTACAATGTTTCAGACTAACCGCCTCGAGACATTCCAACTGATTGTTCTTGTCTTCTCGCTGTTTCTTCTCTTGCTCTATCTCTCTCACACACACTCTCCTCCGCGAATGTACGTTTCATCGAAAGCTTTACACAGATGTTAGATTGTTGAAATATAATAGATCTCTAGTCGTGTTATATTCTCTCAAAGTAATATTCATCCGAAATATATTTAATGTAATGATAATAAATGTTCCGCTCCGGTCGGCTTCGGCCGGCGCTCGGCGCGGGGACACTGTAAAGAACACGTCGACGTCGAACAGTTCATTCTATTATAGTTAGTCGAATTGATCATATTTAATAAATAATAATTAAACGAATCGAAGCAGTACGGTGGGGTACGTGTAGATAATTTTAATTAAATACTGGAAAATGTTAACGTTGTTATACTGAAGTTGTTACAATATTTGAGAGTATATTATTATCGTGAATAATAAATAAATGAGTAATGATTCTTAGTGCGGTGACATTATCTCAGTTGATGTTTTACGGTGTGGGGATACACCGCGACGCCGCGCGACGCCGCCGCCCGCCCCGACCCGCCCCGGCCCGCCGTGACCCGCCTGCGCCCGTCTGTGCCCGCCCGCGCCCTTCCGGACAGGTCGGGGCGTGTCGCGGCGGGCCGGGGCGGGTCGCGGCGGGCCGGCTGTACATAGCGCATCTCGTTTCGCCTCATCACGTTCCTCTCGCTCATGGCCATCAATCGACTAAAGACTGAGGAATCAACGCCGCATCGACATGGCGCGCGTCGCGGGCGTCGCCCATATACCTTTACACATGTTGAGATTGATATGTTAAACTAATTCTATTGAATTGTACCTACCGCGTTGTTGCTGTACAGATTGTGATGGAATTATCGTATTTTATTAATATTATTATTATTGATATATTATTTTTTTTATTTGTTAACTTGGTTTATCGTAAACGGGTATGCAATGTTATGAATTGATGTGTAGGTAATTGAGTTTGACGTGATGTTATATTGAATTTTAAATTCGCTATTTTAGTCAAAGTTAGGTAGTTGATTGTTTAGTTTGTATGGACATGATTTTCAATTTTACTGTTATTTTTACTGCAATATAATAAAGATAAGGTCGATATGAAGGTTACGATGTCTTAGTGTTAAAGCTCGAAAACCAATTAAAGGGTACCTTGAACATTGTCTATAATTATATTAACATTAAATAAATGAAAAATTATTGAATATTGTTTTAATTATTTCCACAATACTGACTCGCTCTCCATATTATTGAAATAAGTATCAATTTTCTGTAATAAATCACTCAAATGCAATAATAGTAGATACTTACCAATGTTGACTGTATGCGCACGTAAACTTTCAGGCTTTATAAAATAACGAAGGTCTGGCTTGGTTTGGTTCTGGAGTCATAATTTTAACAAAAATTATATACTGAAGTATGAATCTAATTCATAGATATCATCAATTATACAACATTTATCTACTAAAGAGCTAAATAAAAATATTAATTTTAAAATATTTATACCTACTAATGTGAAAAAATATTAAATATGTTTTATACAAATAATAAGTTGTATTTTAATTATTTAAATGAATACTTAGGTAACTCATAGTCAGCTTACTTGTAAAAATGGCGAGAATCCGTGACATAAGTACTCACATACCTATAA
Organism: Heliconius pardalinus sergestus; assembly: GCA_001486225.1. NCBI lineage: Eukaryota > Metazoa > Arthropoda > Insecta > Lepidoptera > Nymphalidae > Heliconius > Heliconius pardalinus. Next base: position 21,193 of record FASU01022274.1, read on the forward strand.
TATTTTTTAAACTTCACTCCTGGAAAAATAGTATTAAGATATTTCGTTCCCATTAAGACACTTCCGTTCCCCACTGTCCTCCGAATATTGGAGGCATTGCGTGTAATTAACACGCAATTGTTGAATTGTTGAAATTCAATGCCACACTTTCAGGCACCAAACCAAATATCAACCTAGTTTAATAGTCCAGTTCAACCCAACAGTCCAGTTGTAGTGACCAACCAATAACAGTTTCAGTTAAACTAATATTATGAAATTTTATATATTTTACAAGCCAGGGGGTTTTAAAGTAACGAAATATGTACTAACTATTTTAGTTGTCCATAGGAACAACATAGAAGTAAAAAAAGAAGAGAAAACTTTATAATAATTAAAACGTACCAAACATAAGTTGTAACAAACGTAAAAGAATTTCGTCATAGCTTGATAAAACGTATGGCCTGGCGCTGGCTTGTGGTCATAATACTCTTGGACTGTTTTGAGGCGCGTTCAGATACAAAAAAATATTTTCTATAAGTGTGGAATAAACAACAATTTACACACACATTATAATAATGTATTATTTTAAAAATAATTTATTAATATAACAAATTTGTTTAATTAATTGAACTGGAATAACCGGAAGAGTAAATTACTATTCGGGGGATATTTAAATTATTTTCATTTTAAAGTCCAGGAGACAAGGTGCGGAGTTTAATTCCGTCACTCGACACGCAATGTCTTGTTAATTCTGCTAGAAGTAGGTACATTCTCACTTAGATTCCCTCTATCCAACCTGGTATGCGGAAGCTGGTTAAATAAGGAGTAGTAAGGGAGTAATTAATAAAACAAAATTAGTAGATAAATATTTATTAGTTTCAAGTCGTGTAAAAACGCTACATAATTAAAGTAATGAGATTCATATAAAAAATATATGGACGGACGACATTCAGGTGTAAAAGTAACTAAAACAAAAAATAATAGGTACTAAAAAGGAATGTATACAATAAAATCATAAAATTAATACACTATTAAGTACTAATGAGCACTTCTGCACATAAATACGATAAGATCTTTATTTTAGTCGTTTTGGGTTCAAAATAATATTTAACAACACAAAATTACTTAAAGCTTATAGTCCTGAAATAAATGTTACATGTTATTATATACCTACTTAAAATTATTTTTTATACAATTATAATAATGTGCATCAGAAATTATTCAAATTTTGTCATTTCTTATTAGTTTATTTTATGTTAAATTACATAACAATTACATTTAAATGGAAAACAACTGTCAAACTTTTCAGTCACTTATTTCTTTTAAACAAGTGAAAATTCAAAATATAAAAGTACTTAAGCCATTTTTATATTTGATAAGATAAGAATAATAAATTGAAAATTCAATTTTAAAAGACTATAACTTAAAAGAGCACAAGAAGAATTGTATGATACACTTATATGTAATTTATATTATTTTGCTATTAATGACGATGCCTGGCAAGCAATAAAATAAACATTGATAGATTATTATTTCTGATCTGTTTCAACTATACTTGCATGCACTTAGATTACATAGTATATATAAGGTAAAATACACCTTATTTATATAATAAATATCAAAACAATTATAAATAAGTTATGCCATACAGTTTAACGTGTTATGCCATCATAATTAAATAAAAAAAAATTGCAATTGTGAATTATGAGAACTTCTGAAACACTTAACACTAAGAAAAATTTGTGCTTACATATTTTAGATACAAAACATTTCATTTACAATCTTAAACTACTCTTTAGAAAGTATTTTGTAATTATTTATAATGTTACTGTTATTTCATCAAGCTCAATGATTTTTGTGTACCAAAGCCGCTGTGTCTGTTGTGGCTGGTGTAGGTTGTTAACATTAAGTAAAATATGTCTTACACTAAGATTTATCTAGATAATGAGATTATATTCTAGTTTTTAAGGTAACACAGTATTGCTTTAAGACTAATTCATTTTGCTTATCTGAATGTATAAAAAAGTTATAAAGTTTGAAAATATGATCTAGTATAATTAAATTTGTAGCTATATTTGAATTTGTTTGCAATCAAAGCTTTTTATCTTTGGATTAATATGGTCCTATCATAAAAGCATAGAATGACTATGATATAATTGTTGCTAATATCTATTTGTTTTGAAATTTTTTTTAGCATTTCTTTATTAAGGAAGTACTGTAATATAACTATATACTTATTAATGACAAGTCTATGAAACTATTTCATACTGTGGCACATGTGATTCAAAATTAAATCCATTAAAATGTGTAAAGCTTAAACTTTTGGTGCCGGGGCCCTCAACAAATGGTGTTAAGTCATTTAATAGAGACGAAAAGCTCGGTCTCTCATCAGGGTCTACTTGCCAACATTGTAAACAGATTTGGAAGAGTTCATCCCCTACATATGATGGTTGTGATGGTCTCATACCCCTAATAACTCTTGCTGCAACATCTTTGTTCCCTGTGTGGGCATATGGGGTTGCTCCTATAGTTAATATTTCCCAAATAAGAACACCATATGACCAAACATCGGCTTTTGGATTGAATCGTGTTTGCCGAAGCATCTCATGTGATGTCCATCTTGTATAATCAGGAGTCTCATGTAATGGTCTGATGTGAGAGAGTCCAAACCCTGCCACTTTGGCGACACCATTTTCACTTATGACCATGTTTCGACATGACAACTTTTTGTGTATTATTTTTCTATTTTGTAAATATTCCATGCCACAGGCTATTTCCAAACATGTTTTAAGAGCTTTGTTTTCTGAAATGAGACAAAATTTATTATTTTGGAGGTCTCTTTGCCTACTTTGAAGTAGAAGCTCTTTAAGTGTAATTTTTATGTCTTCAAGAACTACTAGTAAAGTGGTGCTGGTTTCACAAATTCCTATTAGAGATATGATGTTCTCATGTTCACTAGACTTGATTAACAGATCTAACTCCTGAAGCATCAGCTTCTTATCAGGTTTTTCCAGCTCCCTATCATTAATAACTTGAACTAGACCAGCGGAGAAGGCACCATGTTGTTGTACCTTGCATCTTGTGAACTTGCCATAACTTCCAAGACCAACTACACAAGAAATATCTATGTCTATCAAGTTCCTTGGAATATTCCACAGCTTACGTTTTAAATTGCCATAATAGTCAACCCTTTCATCCTCATCTTGTAGAAATCCTGAATTTTCTATTTCCAAGCAAGGTTCACTTAGACTTAATGGCATAGACTGGGAACCTCTTTGAAGGCGAACCATGTGAATTCTTTTACGTAAAATAATCAACAAACCAATACCTATTAGGAGTAGAACTACACCAATTGCAATAGCAGCACCAAGTGCAACTACCATTGGAGATACTTCCTCTGGCTCATTAATATTTAGAATAATCTTCTTTGTAGATTCAGCATATCTACTTTTTCTCACATGATTTTTAACACTCACAACTCCTAAAGAAACTTCAATATCATTTGTCAATGGCAAAGGGGCATTATAAAATCCATTGTATGTATGTTTGTCACCAATTATAAAGTCATTTTTGATTTCCTCTGGGTCTAATTCAGCAGTTATGTAATAAGGTAAACCTTGATCATGAGCAAAAGTGTAATTGCCTAAATTATCTATAATAAATCCTTGTTGGAACAACTCAATAGATACAACAATTCTATACATTGAAACAGGCCCATTTACATTTTTAGCTTCAGGAATGTGTACTAGCATTTGGTCACCATGTCTTTCTTTTATTTCAATGTCTGGAGGACTGGGGTCTGGAGTACCAATAATTGTTTCTACTTTGGTTGTGATATTGGCTCCTTCTTCTTCATAGAAAGTTGCAGATACACTTATGTTGTACATCGACCCAGGCTGAAGGTTTGGTAATTCAGATTCGAGTGTAGTATTAGAAACATACCACTCTACAGGAAGCAAGGCAAAATCTGCATATGTTTCTAAGATAATTGCTTTAATAATATATCCTGTAATGACTGTGAAAGCTTGTGGTGATGTCCACTTAACTCTCATAGCAGTTTCAGTTATATTAAAAACATCTATAGACATTGGTGGACCAGGAGCGGTCACTTCAGTATCGTATACACTAGCAGCATTATCACCTCCACATTTTTGAGTTTCATTTTTAGGGCATGGTGTGTTACAAGAGTCTGAACCCAGTTTAAATTGGCCAGGATCATTTGCACAAAAACAAGTCGACTCGTTGCCAATAAGCGCGAATTTGTAATAGACTTGTTCACAAGCAGACAAACAAACATCCACAGATTGGCCTGTATGTGTGTTCAGTACATCCTCTTTAAATCTATAGCAACCGACATAGTCGCCACGATCAGTAGCACCGTATACAGTATATAAAGTTATAACCACTGCAGCTATAAGAAACGGCCGCTCCATTGTTTATTCGAGTTTCTGACTCATACATGTAACCGACTTCACTAGCACATTACTCTTTCAACATTACATATTACAAGTAATCATTTATATTTATGAGTAATAAATTCACGGTTTATTCAGAATACTCGCATATTTGCTTCATTCTTATTAAGAAACTAGTTTAATCAATAAGTTCACTATGCGGAACTAAGCCGCGTTTCGGTTTCGGTTATTTATTTTGACACTTCGCAATGACATCTTTTGATTCTCTATCTCTACTCTAATCTCCAATAAATAAAGAAATGACATAAGTGTTATTACGAAACAATATGTCTATGGAAATATTTTTACAGCTTTAGTTTTTTATATCTTAAGAAAACGTACGATACTCATGTTCTAATAATTTGTATTTCAATAAATATATTTAAACTAAGACTTAGACTTTAATAAAATCAAATGAAATATAAAGAATCGGAGATCAAAAATATAATTAAAACATAAAAAAATCTCTCGAAGTTAGTACACGAATAATCAGAACAAAGTATATTCAATAAGATAAAAAATATTATTTTCATTTCCTTTTCAAACTTTTTTTTTATAAAATTATGATCTGTATGAGAAACATAATGCAGGACGCCCCGCAGCACGATGGACAGACAATTTAAAGAA
>FASU01022295.1:0-13885 GCA_001486225.1 Heliconius pardalinus sergestus
GACAAGTAAATAGTCATAAATATATTATAAAAATAGATACGGAAATTCCTCTTTTGGAAACCTTTCCAATTTTTTTAAGTGATTTTTTAAATTATTCAAAAACAAAACCCACTGTATTTTTCTATAAAATTACTCACTAGGGGGCCATATATGGTATGTAGCCTTAAGTATTTTGCTCATTTTATCTTATTTAAAATAACCTTAAAATATTAAGAAATATGCCTTTCAAAGTAATTTTAAAGTTTAATTTCTTGTAATATATTGCTTAAATACTTTTTGAATTTTGTTTCTTATTACGTACCTATGCGGTATAAAATGGTTATATTATGTTTTAAAATATTTAATGTATTTAAGGTATAGCTATGTAAAGTTCTATTTAAGGCCAGTCTTATCACAGAGGCACAAACGTGCGACTATAAATGTGATAGTTTGTAGGTTCGATTCCCACTCGAGGAAATGAACCATGAAATGTTTTCATGCTCGCCTTGGTAACACACTGAACATACAATGCCTCAGAATTCAGTAGAAAACTATGTTCCCAGGTTTCCTTTGCTTATCCTGCCATGTGAGGGATTCAGTGCGAAGCTAAATAAATAGTCTTTATTACTAACTTCAATATTTAAAAGTTCCTTAGAAAAGAGCGATCCATTTGTATATTTCAATTTCATCATCATCAACAGCCATATTTTGTCCACTGTTGGACATAGGCCTTACCCAATTCTCGCCACCACACTCGATGATCAATAAAATAAATATTAATATCATCCAAAACTTAAGTTATATAATTTTTAACCAATAAAATTAAATTTTTAGCTACCTAGACTGGATGAACCTGCTCACCTACGACTACCACTCGGCGTTCGAGCCTGCCGTCAACCACCACGCGCCGCTGTACCCGCTTGAAGAGCCCAACGAGTACAGTGTGGATAATGAACTTAATATTGTAAGTGATTTGTTTTTTATATTTCCTTTTTAAAAAGAAGCGGTAATAGCACGAAAAATTTTATTGTGAATACGGTGGGTGTGATTTATATTTCATTCGAGAAAATAACTATATTTAAATTATTGTCAATTTGGGAAAATTACAGAATTGGCTTGAAATTGGGTGAAAAGAAAACGCGTGAATGGAAACATATTGGATCTAGTCATACCAAATACGGTTTTTAGAGATCTTCTAAATTTTGTATGAGTACTTTTTGTACAAGTTTTCATACATATTTATAACACACAATGATAATAATAATGTTGATCAGGTGTTCGATTCCGGCTAACAAAAAGCAAGATTTTTAAGTAATTATAATTTAAAAAGTCGGCGTGATTGTTATATAGTTTCTTAAAAATTTTATATTTAAATTGTAGTTTAGAAGTCACATTAAATTATTATACAAACTAGTTTCTAACAGGAACTTATAACTATGACAACAATCAGGTATTCAATTCCCCTTTTCAACAAAAATCACGTTTAAGTAATAATTACAATAGTTGATCTTCTCGGTCCTGTTTTTAAAATATTCTCACGAACGGTAATGTGTCGTGACTTTAATAGTAATACTATACGTCCTTGACTTTATGAATTTGACATTTTGAACGCGCCTTACTGTTTTTGCTAAGCCACTGTATAATGTACATACTAAGTATTATATTATAGTCAAATAAGATCGAATCTATTTGTAGTAGTCAAGATATTTACGTATCTATTGCCAAATTATATAAGGTTTATAAAATACTATAACAGAAAAGAATTTCATATTTAACTCATCCTTCATAAGGCTTCATATAGAACTCATCGTCGCGCTTTGTCCATTAGATCTGGTAAACGAAAGTTATTTAAACATAATCTCCCCGAGTGTGGATTGAACCCAGAACAACCGCGTGTACAGTCAGTTGCTGTCCAGCTGCGCTACGACGGCTTTCTATAACTATTAAAAATATTTAACATTAAAAAGAACGTGACTTCTATTTTAATATCGGATATTAGGAATAAGAATTGAAATAACTCAATTTTTCATTTAACAGGATTACACCATAAAATTCTACTTAGAAAATGGTGCAGATCCTGATAAGCTAGTGCTTGGTATTCCAACATATGGAAGATCATACACACTGTTCAATCCTGATGCTATAGAGATTGGTTCTCCTGCTGACGGTCCAGGTGAACAGGGTGATGCTACTAGGGAGAAAGGATATTTGGCGTATTATGAGGTTTGTGCATATTTTTTTCCTCTAATAGGTACCCCTATTACGAGGGTTACTACTTCATTAGTTAGTTAAAGATTTTCAAAAAGTTATTAGGTACTAAGGAACAATCAATGTTTTTGAGAAATTTGGGAGTCTTTTGCCATCTATACTAATCGCTAGGACCGATTTAGAAGCTATTTACATGAAATGAAACCTTAAAATTTTTTGTTTAATATTTGAAAAATATTTCGATGTATTTTACATATCATACAAGATAAAAAGTGATACAAAATAGAACATCGAGAATAATAATAAATAGAATAGAAGTCGTGTTTGATGCTTAATTTGGATTTAATTAAAGTTTTTATTTTATAAAATGTTATTTAAATTATCACTAAGAAACTTACAAAACATTCGACCTTACTTAGATTTAATTATCTTTTTTACAGAAATATGCAAAGTTTTTCTATCGCCTTTTTAATTTTTCTAGACTAATTGCCAATTTTTATTTCTTCAGCTTATTACTTTAAGTCATTTTAAATAACACTTTTTTATTAAGTTTTTCCTTACCTATTAAAGTAGGTAGGTTAGTACTAATTGGTATTATAAAAATTAGAGTAATTCCATTTTTAACACCTACCTTTTAATTTTTCAGATCTGTGAAGCCCTCAAACCTAAAAGTAGGAAAAGGGCAATCGCCTCAGAAGAGTATTCTGAAGAAGATTCAGAAGAGGAAGAAGAAATTGAAGAAGAATGGACTATAATGTATCCGAATAAGAAAGCAATGGGTCCTGTAGCTTATAAGGGCAACCAGTGGGTCGGATATGATGATGTGGAAATCGTTAAGAAGAAAGCTGAATATGTTGCTGAAAATGGACTTGGAGGTGAGTTTCGTGTTATATTTAAATGATGTCGGTCTGGTGGCTTAATTTCATTTAATAATTTTATTTGATTCAAAATAAAAATATATATTAAAAGTCTATTATTACCAGTATGATATTATGTATATGAAAATAATTGAAACAATTTCTGTTTCATAGGTATTATGTTCTGGTCTATCGACAACGATGACTTCCGCGGCACCTGCCACGGCAAACCCTATCCCCTCATAGAGGCTGCTAAGGAATCTTATATTATGAAACTTGGGTAAGTTTTATAATTTTATATATAAAAGAAATATTTGAGAAATACTATCACGGGTTCTTCGAGAAATGTTAATATTTTTATATACCTAACAGCCTATAACCTTCTTCCGAATTGATAATTTGTTCCATTTTGCAATCGGTTAAAGGTTATAATGTACAAAGTAGAAACTAACCAAAAGTAGTCACAATAAAATTAACACAGTACGTGATTTCATTTTATTTAAAAAACAAAACTAAGTATATTGAAATAAATAAAACTAAATTATATGAATTTTCAGATCAACAGAAGTAACCGTAAAAAAGGAATCAGAACCGATAGCTAAAGCAAAATCTAGTAGCAGCCGCAGAAGGAACCGCCCGCGGCCCAGCCCCACTACCACTACGACCACCACCACTACTACTGCTAAACCTAAGATCAAGTATGTATTTAAACTTAACTAATATATAGTACTAATTATGTTATAGTTCATAATATAGCAAATTCTGATTTATTTAAATTTGTTGGTACATTATATTGTTTATTTTTTTATTTAATATAATAATAATAAACATATCTTGTTTAAAATTATAGAAGCAACAAGCGCAAGAGCAGTACAACTATCAGCACAACTCCTGCGTGGAATATCATCACACCAGAACCTCCCACCACTCCTGACCCAGGATCAGGTAAAACTTTAATATTAATATTAGTATGTACATCATTTTTAAAATAATTAGTAAAAAGCTTAATCAAGATAAATCGTTATGAAAAATTTCAAAGACTTATCTGTTTATCTTCGTCTATTGTTTTTTCTTTTATTAGGGACAAATTATTTATATATATTATACTTATATATTGTTACAGATTTCAAGTGTAAAGACGAAGGTTTCTTCCCACATCCTCGTGACTGCAAGAAATACTTCTGGTGTTTGGATTCTGGTCCTTCAGATCTTGGTATTGTGGCACACCAGTTCACTTGTCCTTCTGGTGAGTAATAAAACCTTCAAGAATATTCTACTATAAACCATTGATGATGAACTATACTTTAGAGTACACCAAGATGCGCGGTACTCATATCGAACATTTTGTAAATCAAATAAAGGGAAATTTATCTTTTTCTCAATTTTCTTATTATCTGGGAAATACTGCATAGTATTAACTAACGTTATTTTTACAGTCTAACTGCACTGAGGAAAACACCATATGTATATGATTATGAATTTTGAATTAAAAACTATTATTATTATAAATATATATTTATTATTCATAAAGTCACTTAAATTGTAATTTCACTGACTTAAAAATATTTTTTTAAACATTTATCAAACATCTTACATCTTTTGTAGGTCTCTATTTCAACAAAGCGGCTGATTCCTGCGACTTCGCACGTAACGTTCTCTGCAAGAAAGCAACAGCGACCACGAAAGCGCCAACCAAACCGACCACAGCGAAAACAACAGTAACAACAACCACACCGACCACCACAACAACAACGACAACTAGACGACCGATCAGACTCACTTCTAGAAGTTCCTTATTGTTTAGGACGTCTACTACTACGACCACTACAACTACTACTACTCCTGAACCAGAGGTGAGGAAAATAAGTTTTTTTATATTTGTTCATACAAAATATATTAATAGTAGAAAGAAAATGCTAAGAAATAAATTACAAATAAGGATTTTAGTAGTCTCGGATGATAGGAATATAACTAAAGGTAATAATAAGAGAGATTAAAAGTAATTTAAAATTCAGTATACATCTAATCTTTAAATTATATTTATTTAAGACATTTATTGTAAGTATAATTGAAATATTAATTGACTTGTTAATTATAGTTAAGTGAAGAAGAAGAAGAAGAGGAGGTAGCAGAAGAAGTAGCAGATGTTGAAGCAGAAGATCCTAAAGTTATTAAGGAACTAATCGATCTTATTAAGAAAGTTGGTTAGTTATTCGTTATTTTTAAAAGCTTTTTTTATAACTATTACACATTCGATTGTTTTTTACACCACAAACATACTAAAACTAAATTAAACTATTTAGTTTTTGGGTTTAATGCTAAGAATGATATGTGAATACCTTCTTACAACAATACTAATGACAAAATCCTAATCCATGTAGTTTAGTTAATTTAAATAAATGACATCTCCAGGTGGTGTAGAACAATTAGAAAAACAATTGAAACTTTCCGAAACCTCCTCAAGTTCAGGAACAACAGGTGGCGCTTCAACGACACCTTCTTCCTTCAATAAAATATTGTACCAAAAAGTATTGGAAAGAACTAGAGGAAAGAACAGGTATGGCTTATAACTAATTAGTGGTTCTGATGGAGAATATTGATTCGTTTTCCAGTTAGTACGAGTATTTGATGAGCAAAGCAACTCAAGTATTTGTTTAGATTATCTTAGAGCAAGATTTTTATTTTATATTAATTTAGAATAACTTATTAATTTGAATACATTAATGGAATTAAAGGAGTCCTTTGTCAACAGATTTGAACAGATAATTAATTTATCATAACTAGATATATGTAATAAAAACTCTTCGAACGTCGTTCGTCGATATTTATTTACTATTTTACCGTTCATTACTCAGTAATTATATTAAATAAAGATAATACTTACATTTAAAATTGTAATTTTTTTATCAAATCAAATCATTTTAGTGGATGACGAGTGTAAAAGAAATTAATCGGTATTTTCAACAGGTTTGGAACTAACAGTGGGACAGAAAGTAGGTCTAGCAACAGCATCACGGAAGGTTCCGTCCAAAATAGTCGTCGCGGACCACAGAACGAGGGACTCGAAGCCACACCTGATAAGAACAGGCTACTAAGGAAGGAAAGACCACAGTTAGTTCTTTTTTAAACTATTTTCTTTTTCTAATTAAAAACTGTTAATGTCAAATTGAACAAAACTAATTAAATAAATTGCATTCACAGAAATTTCGACATATATAATATACTTATTTCTATAGTCCGTTAAGCAACGGAATTAAACATCATACTTTGTTGTGTTTTTATTATGATATAAATATTAAAATTTCTTCAGAATTATATTAAAACCAGCTACATTTTTATTTTATTTTACCATGTCATTTAGAAATTAAAATTGAAATAATAATATTCATACAGATACGTAACAATCAATCGCTCAAGAACCACGTTATCAACCACACCACTGTCCGTAGATAGTGAGGAAGAAGAAGAAGAAGAAGAAGTATCATCTGAAGAAGATATACAAGTGCCAAGATCTAGAGAAATTCCACGACAACAATCATCCAGTTTCGGAAGTACAGCAAAGCCTTTACAATATGTGAATATTAGACGATCTAGACCGACTACAGCTGGTACTGAAGCTCCTGATGTTTCTAGGTAACAATAATAAATTTATTTTAGTAAATAAATTTCAGAATACTTTTGTTTATTATTTAATAAAAAGGAACAGAAAATTTACAGTTTATTCAGAATAAAATGTTAAAAAAATCTCTTGGTTTTGCAATATAGTATATTTTATGTCACTAGCAGACAAATAAAAATGTAATATGCTGTTGTAATTTCATCATCATAACTAATAGCTAAGTAAATAGGTAAACTAATTAAATTACATTTTTATTCCAGGAACGCTCTATTTGAACGTGTAGAACCGTACGTGGCGGTTGCCGAATCACCAAACTCTCTTGATATAGCGAGTGCACGACGAGAGAACATTCCAGAATATGTCACTATCAGAAGATCTAGACCCACTACTGAAGCAAGTACTGTACAGTACGTATTTACTTATGTTACGTATAATAAACAAATAATTTCACTATATGCAAATAAATACTAATAATACTTATGTGGATTTTTTACAGATATCAATCGTCAGAAGAAGAAGATAAAGAATCTCAAGAATCTGTCTTAGAAAGAGAAATTACTTCACAATCTAATGAACCACAGTATAATTCAATTTTAAGAGCTCGCGCAACTCTCCCTCCAGAACCCGAACTTAGTAGTCCGGAGCCCACTACTGTTTTGTCAGTTCAAATTTCTTCCTTGTTAAACGAGCCAAGTTCGGATAATCAAAGTCCTGAACCTGAACCCGCCATACAAACGACTGAAGCCGAAACGACGACCACTTCTACTACCGTAACTACCCCCTCATCGACTACACAAACAACATCAGCTTCATCGACTAGACGACCTCTAATAAGACGTCGAGGATCAACAATACAAACGACTAGCACTGAAGCACCTACAACAAGCACACAGGTGAGTTCTAGGAATTATTCATTCATTCGCAGACGTAGACCTCTATCCCAACCCAACGAAATATCTGAGTCTAACGAATCGGTCGAAAGTTCGCGAAAAATTAGATCAACTACACCGGACAGTCGCGAAGTAGGCGGAGTCAGAACAAGTGATGATAGTGGTGTGGTTAAACGATTTAGGAGTAAGTTCCGCATATCACGTGTTGAGGATTCCTTGCCGGCTGCTGCGTCTCAAATATCTAGAGGTCGATTGAGACCTCAGTTTAGTCGTGACGAAGTATCACTTACCTCTGTCGAGCCAGAAACATCAGAAATCATTGATACTGACGATGAAGACGTTGAAAGCAACGAAAGATTCCTTAGCAGGGTATCTACGGTAGCAGATAAGGCAATAGACAGTGAAGTATCCGCTGCTACTATTGATGAAAGGCGACCGAATATCTTACCTAGAGGACGTGGCAGATTTTCAACTTTTACAACTGTTGCTATTAGTAAAACAACAGAATCACCTGTTGACAAACGTCGTCCAACACTTGCCAGATTTTCACCTCGTCCTTTTGCTAGAAGTACAACAACAGTTGTAAAAACAGAAAATAATATAAGTGGTGAAAATACACCAGTAAGCCCAAGAGCACGCCCTCGTCTTACATTTGGAAGATCTAGAAACGTTGTTTCAACATCTTCACCAATATTACAAGCTCGAAAATTGCCATTTACACAAAGACAATCTACGACCCAGTCGTCACTAGCCCTAGAAAATGATGATGATGAATTAGACGACAAAAATGATGATATTAATTTATCTGAAAGTGCTATAGCTGTTAAGGAACACAATGAAGAAGAAGAGGATGAGAAGAAACAAAATACATCTGACGAAATTATTGAAAGTATTCCCAGTAGTGAAGCAAGCCCAGAGAAGAATGGTAAAAAGAAGTTTAGAGTTATTCGTAGACGACCCACCACATCTACAACTGAAGCTTCTATTTCTGAAATAATAGAAACGACTTCTCCTGCTGTGACCAGAATACGTAAAATTATAAGAAAAAAAATAAAGCCTCATCAAGAAGAAATTGATATCACTACCAAACTAGTTGGCTTAGTAAATGCAGGTTTTAAAGATGCTCCAAAAGATCTCATTAACTATGGTGAAAAAACTCGAACTACAACAATAGTTATACCTACAGAAGAGTACAAAACATCAACTGAAAAAGAAATTGATGAAGAAATAATAATACCCGTAACTGAAATATTAAAAGAAACTACTCCTAACTTAATAATTCAAAAAGATATAGTTGAAAATTATAACGAAAATAAAAAAGAAGAAAATAAAAGCAATGGTTCTACATTAAGTGAAAGTGAAGAAAAACAAGAAAAAGTAGATGTTATGGTTAAGACAGATGGGATATTATTGTCAGAAACTGACACAGAACCGAAAAATGAAGACAATGATCGTATAAAAGGAGAAAACTCATCTGAAATGAATGAAAATACTGATACTGACTTAAAACCAAATATGGAATCTGTGCAGATTAGCGTAGAAGAAGAAAACGTACTTCCAGAAAATAATACAACTGGAATGAGTATTGCATCTACAACTGACGAGCAAGGTCTTCAGACAAGCAAGGAAGAATCTTCTACTGAAATTTCTGGTACAGAAACAGAAATTTTGATTGAAACGACTACCACAAGTACAACTCAATTAACTTCGCCATCACCAAGGTCAAGATCTCCATACAGACCACCGAAAAGACTCTTCACATCCACAACTGAGTCTACACCGTCAAGTAGTAGAACCTTTAGTAGAAAATATAATCCTGGAGCATACACAAGCCCTGCTTCGGTTGAAAGGCCTGGTATATTTAGCCGTGGTACTACAAAAAGACCTTTATTTTCTAGAACTTTTACAAGACGAACTTATCCTCCTGCAAGAACGACTCCAAGGCAACCAGTAGACGAGGAGGAGGAATATTCTGATGAAGAAATACTTGAAGAAGAACCTGAAAGTCCATTTTCTTTCGTCCCACCGAATAAATTATTTACCAGAAGACCAGATTCTGAAGAATATGAGGACTTAGATGAGGAGGAAGAAGTCGGTAATGAAGATGAAGAAGAAACACCCGAGGAAGAAATAAATGAAGAAGAGGAACGTCCTGTAAGATTCAAGCCCACATCTAAGAAACCGTCGTTCAAACCATATGCGATTAATTCAAATACTTTTAGAACTTCTACATCCACAACTGAGATACCAAGGCAATCAATTGGGAATAGTCAAAATAAAACTATCCTTTATAACAGATTTTCTGGAAACAAAGTTGTTAATGATACTAAGAAACGTGTCCAAAATGTACCCATTGGATATAATATACCAAAATTGTCACTAAATGGAAGCTCTAAGAACTCGACAAAACAAGTTAAAAATAATAAAGCTAAAGAACTAGAAAGCAACACTAATGTTCCGATTTCAAATATAAACGATGAATCAACCACACAAGATGATGACTATCTTTCAATGTCCGAAGTAACTACAACTGTTTCGTCAGATATTTCCAACGATGCAATATCAACAAATATTGATGAGATACAAACGATAACTACAGAAATTGAAATAGATAATAGCACTGATGATTATTTAGAATACACAACTTACCCAAGTACCCAAGAGTTGACAGTTAATTTACAAACAGAAATAGATACAGCTACTGAAGCTGCAACAGATACACCTACTACAAGAAGAATTGAAAGTATATCTGAAGATATAATGGAAGCGTTACAAGAAACAACAGCTGCAAGTATTGCACCTGTATCGCCGATTGTAAAAACGCAATTTAACAAATTATTTTCTATAAGTAGAGTCGTGGAAGTTTCATCAAAATCAGAAAAACATCGATTGAACAAAAACAACGAAACGACTTTAATAGAAGAAGGTAAAATTAAAGTAGAAAAGAAACCAACAGTAGATAAAATAGGTGAAGTCAGTAGATTTAGCCTAATAAAAATAGTCGAAGATGAAATACCTATCTATTTGACAAAGTATGGGCATATATATCCCGTAGAAAATCCTCCACATAATCCTATTCGTATTGATGAAGCACGAAATGCAAGAGCTTTAGTCGATTATTCTGATATACCCAAAGAGAACTTAATTGCTTCAGAAAGTATGAATGAAGCTTATCGTCACATTAATAGACTTCCCAACCCAACAAAACAAACTGATAAAGGACAAGTAGAACACGTACCAAATGATGATTTTTTGAGCTATATTAATGATGATAAGAAAAATAACAAATCTGGAGAGGATGAATCATATCCACACTGGCAATTTATTCCAGCAGCATATGAAAATGAAAAATCGAAGAAAGATGGCGTAGTAAATAATTTTAACACAGCTGCACCTCACGCTATATTAACAAATCCATCAACTCTGCCTTTAGAGGCACTATTTAAAACGGAAAATCCTTTGCCTAGAAAAGTCAAAGAGATTAAAGATAATAAGCCATTTGTAGTATATTCTGCTCCTGTTCCTGCGCAAGAAGAAGAGGCAAGTTTTGTGAAATTAAAAATATTGATACCTCAAACAGCTAGGAAAATTGTCACTTTTGCCAAAGGGAGAGAGTTTCAAGGTCCTTCTGTCGATGAAACTACTGTGAGACAACCAATTAGTATATCAGTATTGGAACAATCACCGAAATCTGTTAAAGAATCTTCAATACCAACTACAAAAGGCACAGTACCAGTTGTGGAAATAGCGTCTTCAACAACGGAACTGCCGAGTACAGTTACGTCACCAACAGAAAACATCATTTCATTCAATCCAATTGTGGAATTACTAACGATGATTCCAGTATCAAACTCCCAACAACAGTCTGAAATCCTCCAAACAACAGAATTGCCTACCACACAAACAACAACTGAAATATCAACAACTGAAACTGCAACTGAAGAAACAACCACCGTCAAAATATCACCAATAGATGCAAAAAGAGCAAAATATGGTTTAGGTAGGAGACCTGTTATAAAGACCTCAAATATTACTAGATTTGCATCACCGCAACGAACAGTGCCAAAAATTACCATAACACCGCGGCCTATTTTAAAATTGAACAAAACATCTGGTTTTAGTCCAAATAAGTCGCGATTTTCAGCGAACAGAGCTCAAAATGTGCCAGTAGATGTCAGAAAGAAAACTACAACGAAATTGTCAAGATCCTTTACTACAGAATCTCCTAAGACTACTACAGAAAGGCGAGTGTTCAGACCCGCAAGACCAGTGAGACCTTCATTCTTTCCCAAAAGACTAACGACTCCCCCGCCTACTGTTGCGGAAACGTAAGAAATTTCCATTACGGCCAAAAGTAAGTTAGTATATTTAGTTGGGTTGGTTTATTCGGTTAAGGAATGAAATGCTGAAACTTCGATTTTTGATATATTTGCAATATGCAAAGCCTCTCTCAAAACCTTTAAATTACCCTAATGTATTTTTTATGAGTATAGATATTTTTTAAAGGTTGTATACAGCATTTGTCGAATTAACAATATAAATATGTAAGTAACTAAGCCTGTAAATGTTCAACAGTATGAACATTTTCTTTTATTTCGTCATAGACAAGGCTTTACAGAAAAATGACCATTTAGCTAATTGTGTTTGTAATGGTTTTAACTTTTTTTGATTTTAATCGTAGTGATCCACGCATTTCATTCAACATGGGTGTGCTTGTATATATAGTTATAGCGTAGTCACTTTAGCAAGATAGCTTTAATATAGATATTTATGAACAGAAGGTTCTTACCAAAAATGTATGATATTTAATGTAAAAAGAAAAATAAGTTTTGGTTTGACTTTCACACAAAATTGTCATAGGTTAGGTTTAGTGTATCTATTTAAATATAATAGTACTAATATTTTTTTTTACGTTACCATATCATGTATAAACAGACTTAATATAAGTTATGTATTGTACTTACAAAGTGAATAATAAAAATTTGTAATAAAATGTCAATAAAAAATTTAGTTATTTTATATTAATTATATTTAGTACCAATAAATCTTAAATCTCGAAGAATATTTAAAAATCATAATGTAATATCGACCTCATCAAGCAATAAGTTAGTAATCCTGAGATATAAAATATATATCTTAATTATTTTAATCTATAGCAAAAATTCGGAAGAACGTTGCTTGGTGTCATCGATATATCTATTAAAAGAATGCTTTTTATAACAACTACACAATAAAAATGTATAAAATAACAGTATGTATATTAAAATAATAGTGACGTTGGAAGAAAGCAGTGGATAATATTATACACCGAAAGGTAGGTGACATTACTTTAATCAATTATCAACATATATTGTATACAAAAATAATATTATTATATTACACATAAACTTTATAAATATATTCCTATACTATATCTTTTATTTTAAATATTTTGAAAGATTTACCTTAAGTAAGAAGAAAGATTTATCTTAGAATAATTCGGAACTCCTCCATGTCTTTCTATCGTCTGATAACGTACGCCGTCGTTACTTTCAATTGTAAAGTTTTCTTTTACATATTAATCGTATCATTTTACCCTTCAATATTATAGGCTTATTTAAAATGCTTATACTAAAACAAATATATATTATCTTAACTTCGAATTAAATTTTTCAAAATCACATTTTCTATTGAGTAATATTCTTAAGATATTTATGATATCTCTCCATTTGCTTTGTTTACACAGAGTTACTCCACAGCTTAGTTTTCTGAATTCAAATTAACTATATGAGACTGAAAAAGGAAAATTTTTATTTTCTTAATTCACTTGTTACAACTTATTATGTTGTCAGCAAAATTAGGCATAACCCAAAAATAAATAAATTTTAAAACTACGAATTTAAAAAAAATCTTATAACTATGAATCTTTTATATAAAGCGCTAAGTACGTGTTTCAAATATGCATATAAGAGCGTAATATTGAATACCCACGTCTAAAAACAACAGCAGACACTCTCCTAAGCATTGTGTTGCAACACAATACATCCATACAATGTTGTTTTTAGCTAATTGATCTTTTGTTTGTTTTTATCGCGTTTTCCCTGTTTGTTGAACTTAGTGTTCTTGACATTGTACTTCTATTATGATGGTATCGTATATACCTTCACTCTTTTTAGTGGAAGAGAAAGTAAATAATGCAGTCGTAACTTAACTGTATTGCGACGGTTGTGAGTTCGATACTCACTCGAGAGAATCAGTTTAATCCATTTAATAGTTCTGGTTGACTAAACGCAACTTGAGTTCCTACGTAATTATGCGGATCGTGGGGAACGGGATGTTTTAACACTAGGTTC
>FASU01022318.1:4089-20542 GCA_001486225.1 Heliconius pardalinus sergestus
AAAATAATTAATATAGTTACGGTAGGTACATAATATACTTTATATAATTTATAACAAATAACTTCTTTCCTTCTTTGTTTCCTTTACCTGCTTTTTGAGGCATATGGGTGGTAAAAACGAATGATGCACTTTGTTTAATACTAACGCAAGTAACGAATGCGGTTTAACTTCATCTCGATATCGTGAACTTTCATATAGGCTTTTAAACATGCATATTTTTAAAATAAGTTATCAAGTTTTTGGCATAAGGAATAGTTTCATACCTTTCGTTAGATTTATTAACGCTTCGAATGCATTTGACTTGAAAGTATTGTAGTATAAGTATCTACGAATGAGTAAAATAATGATTAATTTTTTATAAGGATAGATTATATAGTTATTAATTAGTTCTTGGGTTAATTATAGTAGCCAAATTAATTTCAAAATTGCAGGCGACACGGACGCTATTCATTGGAAACTTAGAAAAGGACGTGACGCAGCAGCAACTGAGGGATAAGTTCAAACATTTCGGGCGAATAATAGAGATCGACATAAAGAAGGGGAGCGGCGGGGGCGCCGGCTACGCCTTTTGCCAGTATGCGTCCATCTCCAGCGTGGTGGAGGCCATCCGCGCCATGGACGGCGAGCACGTGGGCTCCTCGCGCGTTAAGCTGGGCTTCGGCAAGCCCGTAGCCACCACGTGCGTGTGGGTGGACGGCCTCACCGAGCACACGGAGAAGCAGGTGCTGGGCGCCGTGTCGCGCTGCGGTGCCGCCACCTCCGTGTGCGTGGACCGCGCCGCCGGCGCTGCTCTCGTACACTTCGAGCAGGCGGCGGCGGCGGGCGGCGCAGTGCGCGAGCTGCGCCGCGTGGCCGCCGCCCTGTCCGCCGCCGAGCCCGATCACCCGCGCCTCTGCGTCGACTACGCCTCACGCGAGTGCCAAGACGCCTTCTACGAGCAGCTCGAGAAGCACGGCGGCACGTTGCCCACGCCAGCGCCCGCGCCTCCGTCCGCCGCCTCCGCCGCTGCCGCCGCCTCGCTCCGCTACGAGGCAGGCGCGACGCGCTCCCGGGCACCGAGCTTCGGGCGCGCGTCCTCGAGGACTCCGCGGTACAACACTCACGATCATTACGATCCTGCTGATTATGCGGCTGATAGAAGATACAGGTTATTCTACATTTTAACCTTATTACAAATAAATTTATTATTATTGTGTCAAACAAAGTGGTGTGGTGAAATGACATTTAAAATTAGCAAGAATATTTTTTTGTTGCAGGGTATATGATGAATTAGGATCTAGTCCACAAACAGATGAGGCAAATTACGAGGATCGACTTCAGTCAGTTGTTGTGTCGCCACATCGAGCCCATAAGCATCGGCGAGATTCCAGTCCTGAGGAAAGAAAACATTCAAAGGTAGACATCAGATTGTACATTAACAGTAGTATAAATATATTTATAGTAGATTTATTTGCAAGTTATTTATTATGTCTACTAGGTGAATAATCATGGGAGAATTAATTTTTATTGTAAATATTTTTAATCCGTTCATATACACGTTCTTTAATTTTTTTGTGTAACTTTTTCTCAATATGCAATTTGGTTATGCCGGTAGAATTATAACTTAGTGAGTTGTGGTAAATGAGATTGAGTGAATGAGTGGTGGTGTTTTTCAGGAACGTCACCGGAGCGCAGGCGGTCAGAGCGGCGTGTCGCGTCGGTCGCGGTCGGGGTCGCGCGGGCACGCGTCCCGGCGGCGTCACCGGCGGCGCGGCGGCCGCGACGGCTCTGGCACGCCGCTGCGCGACGAGCCCGACGCACCGCCCGCTGAGCCGCGCCGCCCGCCGCGCGAGCGTCCGCCGCTGCCCATGAGCCTGCCGCTGCCCAAGTTCGCTGTGCAGCTGCTACGCGCTGCGCCCGCACCAGTCCGCGCGCCACCGCCCGCACCTGCCGCGCCCGCCTCGCCGCCGCGCCCGCCCTCCGCCTCCTCCTCCAGCGCCGGCTCCGCGCCGCATTCGCCCTCACTCGAGGAGCGCATCCGCTCGCTGGACGAGAAGTACGAGCGCTGGACGGTGGGCGGCCGCGTCGCGCCCGACCGCGCGCGCCTTCGTCACCGTCTGCTTGAGCTGGACGTCAACGAGGTGAAGCCCTCCGACGTGGTGCTGTCGCTGCTGGCCAAGCGCTCCGTGTTCGACGAAGACTCGGAGCGACTGGAGGGCGCGCGCGTGCCCAGCCCCGGAGGCAGTCCCCGTTCGCGGATACTCCGTTACCCTTTTAACGCGGCAGGTGCATCGCAACCACCGGAACCGGAAGATTTGGAGCGTTCGCGACTTGAAAAGCTTATCAAGATCGACTTGGATAATGAATCAAGGCCGAGAAGGACACCCTCTATAGACAAATCGTTGGACATTGTCGAGAAGAAACTATCACCCGGTCTCGAACGATGTGACTTTGAGGAACACATGAACAAAAGACGAAACTCGCTGCTTATTACAGACGAAAAACCATTACTTAACGATCTAAAACCTGGTTCAGATAGATGTCTTGAAACAAGCGTCAGTTTGGATACCCCTGAGAAGACACCAAATACACTGATAAGAGATGTTCGAAATATCAGTGAAGATAAAATGATAATTAAAAAAGAGGATATAGAAGATAAACTTACCATAAAAACTAATTGTTCTATTATAAGTAAATATGAAAGGAACTGCTTTCGAGAAGATATAAAATTAAGAAATGAGGACAGCAAGGACAGTAAATTAATAAAACAAGAATTACAGTTAAATTTACCATTGAGTTCTTCTGAAAAATATTTTTTTAAGAATGAATTTGATATGAAATCGGAGTCTATTATACAAGAAGATATAAAGTTGCAACTAGAACAGGAAAGTAAATTACATGAATCAAGTATTAGAATGAAAAACGAATCTGAACGATGTCAGAATAATATTACAAAAGAAACTTTATCTTATAAAATCCATAACAGTAATCATTTGAATGCAATAAGTTGTATTGAATCATCTAAGAAAAATTCTGACGTCCCAAACAATCAAGAGACTAAGTATCAGAAAAATTGTAAAGAAAAAAGTGAAATTGGTACTCAACTTACTCAAAAAGAAGATAAATCTGGAAAAGAAAATGTAGACTGTGATAAATCTGTTGATAAAACTAAATTAGTTAATAACATTTTATTTTCTCCAGACCGTATAACAACTGATATCGATAGATCACAAGAAGACCATACTAAAAGTGATAAGGAAAAATCAAAGCATACCAGAGAAAGAATTGAGAAAGATATGGAAAAATCTAAAAGTAAAAATTTTAAACTCGAAAAAAATGAAAAAGAACGCAAAGGTAAAGAGGAGGCTTTAAATAATAAACCACATTCAGAAAAGGGTGACAAATTGAAGTCTGAGAAGGACCCTGAAAAAGAACGCGATGTTGATAAAACTAAGCATGATGAAAAACATGGACGACACGAAAACCATAAAAAAGATAAAATTGAAAAAGAAAGAAAAAGAGAACTTTCTGAAGTTGATATTTTAACCAAAAGTATAAAAAAAGACGACAAACATAAACATGACCGAACCAAAAAAGATAATGACAGTAAACGAGATTCAAAAAAAGAAATTGACGTGTCTAAAAGTCGTAAAAGTTCAAGAGATGAATCTTCTAGAGATATTTGCCGAAAAGATTCGACGGACTCTACAGCTTCTAGAGCATCTCACGAATCAACAGCATCGAAATTAAGAGATTTAGATATCATAGAGACAAAAGAAGAGCCAAAGTCAAAAATGAAAAGTCCTGATGTAATAAATAAACATGAACAGGAGAAGGAACCATCAAAATCACATGACCATAGCAAACTAGATGGGAAAGCGAAAATTAAAAGTGAAAGTAAAGACGAAAATAAAGATTTTGGAGAATCGAATTTAAAAACCAAAATAAAAGAGGAAAAAGATTCTGGAGAACATCATAAAAGTAAAAGTGAAAATTATGGAGACACTTCATCAAAGAGTAAAGGTGATGGATGTGAAAAACAAAGGCATTATTCCCTTGATTCGCCAAGCGTGGACTCTAAACGGAAAGAACGATTAAATTCATGTTCAAGCTTACCCTCACACGTTGGTCACAAAAGAAGAATGTCGTCTCAGGACAGCGTAGATTACCTTAATGAAGATTCAAAAAAGAGTAAACTAGATCGTCGTGATTCCAAAGATGCTAGAAGCTTCGAACGACATAAAACTACTAAATTTAGCAAAGGTCATTTTGCTAAAATAATAGAAAGTAAAACAAAAGACGATAAAAAAAATCAAGTGAAGCCACCTGATGACATATTTCTACATACTAGAGATAATGAAATAAAAGAGGCTCCAAGTCAAGAAAAAAAGAACATCAAGAAGAGCCCTCCTGTGGAAAATGAAGATAAAACAGTTGGAAGTTCTGATGCTTCATCGGAATCGTTGCATAGTAATATTGACTTCCTTGCGACTCTAGAATTAAGATCAAGCGAAGAAGATGAAAGACAAAGAGCTTTAAGAAAAGAAATGAAAGAAAAGAAGCGTATACAACAATTGCAGCAGATTCAAGAACTTCAAATGCAGCAAGATGCTTTAAATCAACAAGAACATGGAAATAAAATAAAAGAAGATCGCAAATACAAGCACGAAGATAAGAAAAAGGAAGCCGCACGTGAGAAAAGGATGTCCACTGATCGAAAAAGTAAAGATGAGAGGATAGAGCAGAGCAAACGACGTAATCGTAAACAGTTGCAAAGTTCAGACAGCTCCGATTCCGATGAGCCTAAAAAACATTCTATTTTTGATATTGTTGATGATGGACCTACATATATTTCGATGTATGACAAAGTTAAAGCTAGGTCTTGTAAAAACATGCAAAAACAAGAAGAAGAAAAACGCCAAGAAAAGATCAAAGCTAAGTTTAGTCAGTTGAAACAAAGTAGGGCAAAACGGGAGGAAAAGAAAAGATCAAGCTGGGATGAGGATAGTGATTCGGAAAACGAGCGACGTAAACCTCATAAGGCATCAATGGATAGTTCTACTGATGACGATCACATTGTTACAAACAGCAAAAAACGAGAAAAATCACATGGATCAAGTCTTGAATATGACCGTAGTAGAGGTAATGATTACTTTGATGTAATAAGCAATGAAGAAGATTCCCGTAACAAGCTATCTCGTAAAAATTCAAGGTCTCGTATCATGTCCGATACTTCTGATGACGAAAATATGAAAAGAACACTAGGTAAAAGTCCTAATTTTATGGATAAAATAAAAAAGGAGATATTTTCAGATTCAGAATCTTCTCAAAAGTGTAAAGACGTAGAAATACAGCTTAAAGAATCGAGTGATGATAAAATTAAGAAAACGTCTCTTTTAAATTTGTTTGGTAAGAGTGATAGCGATGACAGTAGACTTAAACCAAATTTAGAAATTGAGTCGGATTACAGAATGACATTTCCTAAAAACTACCATAATGATATTTCTTCAGAAAATGAATCGATTCCCCCTAATAGAAATTCCTCTGAAATACGCAAAAAACATAAGAAGAAACAAAAGAAATATAAATTTTCATTTTCTGATGAAGAAACTAAAATTGAAAGTGGTCACGATATACAATCTGAAAGTGGTTCTAAACATAAAAATACCGAAAAAAGTCGTCGGCATAGTAACAAGAAAGAAAAACGAAAAGACAGAATACGAGACAGTGTTGATACAGACGAGCTTCGTGATGAAAAAAATAAATTGAAAAAAGAGAAACGTTCTCCCAATCAGTCATATGACGGTATGATAGAACTTTCTTCTAATAATAATAAAAAAGACGGAAAAATGGAAGATATATTTGGACCTCTCTCTGATGAGTCTGATAGAGACGCCGGAAGTATTAGTAATAAACTGGAATTGACACCCGCAGAGTTTGATTCTACAACAAATATAAGTGAAAAAATTATCTCCAATTGCGACGAAACTAAAAATAAAGATAAAGATGACAGTAAACGAAGAAGAGACAAGAAAAGAAAGGAAAAGAGACATTACATACGTGATGATGAGAATAGTCTTGATGTAGATGCAGTAAGTAAAGCGATAGAAGCTCGTTTATTTGCTGACATACCTAATACACATGATGATAAAACAGAACATGGGATATCTGATTGTATTTCCAAAAGTTCAGACAACGACCTTAAGTTTATCGATATTAATTATAAAGAGGAATCACTTACTCTAATGAAATATAACGAAAAAGTAAGAAAAGATTCAAGAGACAAAAAGAAGAAGAAAAAGAAAAATAAAGAGGATAGACAAAATCGAAAAGATCATCACCATCATCATCATAATCATAATTATCATCATGAAAAAATTCAACTAAATGAAGATTCTTATATAGATAATATTCAATTGTCACCGAAGACTATGTTATTAGATATACCACTTCCTAATGATATTCAAAAGGTAGAATTAACTGATAAATCAGATGACAGCAAATCTTTGTCAGAATCTCCTAATTTGCCGCAAAGTCCTCCTTTTGGAATTAAACACGAAGAAAATAATGATTCAAAAAATAACGAATGTGACACTCCAAATCGCTTAATAGTAGATGATGCTATTGAAATTGATTACGACCTTACAGAAAACATTGAAGTAAATGATATCCCTATGCCTCCACCTATAGAAAATATCGTTCAAGATATAAGTGAAGTTCCATTACCAACAGGACCACCTCTTGATACTGACAGCTCCAAAAATATATTACCACCTTATGATGTAGAAGTTGAAGTCGACACTGATGTAAAAATAAGTGAAGACGCTGTCCGAAGCATACCAAGTTTAGAAAATGAAACTGAAAAACAAATTGATAAGATAATTAACGATTCACATGGAAAAATTGACAAAAAAGTAGAAGAAAAACCTCGTGCGATTATTTCACAAGAAGAAACTGAAGATGCTGTAGCAGCATTATTGGGTGAAAGTTTTGGCGGAAAGATTAACACGTTTGACAGTTGTTACGAAGAAGTAGAAAGTAACACAGCTCACCATATAGAAATTGAAACAACTCCTATTGAAAGTGAAACTATGCCAGAAGAAGATGCAGAAGAAATGAGACAAGCAGTACAAAACTTAAACGCCAGTGAAATGGAAATTAAGCCCGACACACCAGTGTCTGATAATGATCTTCTTTTAATCGACACTGATACAGAAGAAGGTGAAGAAAATAACCAAGATGCTATTGAAAGACTGCCAGTAAACATAATTTCAACTAATTCATCACTTAACAATAATACGAAAGTGAGTATACCTCAGACAACCAACCAAACATCCAATATTATTATAGCCAAACCTAAGACGACTATAGTAAACACTTCTACTAAGGAATCAAGTAACTTGCCTAAAAAGTCAATTGAAGATGAAATAAAAGCACTTGTGACAAAACAAGATAATTTACAACAAAGCACGTCAACAGCTACACCTGTGATCACGTCTTGGACGCTATCAAACAATAAGCTAATAGAACCGCAAGTTTTAAATATTCCCGTCAGTTCAGTAGCTAGTAGAGACAACAATGATAATAAGCCAACGCATATAACAGCTAATATTGTACAAATCAAAACTCCTCAAAATCAAAATGTACATATTAACAATACACCAAGGCCTGTTTTGAATTCTAATAGACCTACCGCACCATATCAAGTTATTAATCAGATAATACGACCTCAAGTGTCATCAATGCAGCCACCAACCATAAAAATTCCAGAACCACATATTATTTACCAGAAGCCACAAGGAATTGTTATTTCGCCTAGAATGACTAATGAACCTATATTACTAAGTCCAAAAGCCAACCAACAAACAGAGGGCATGACATCTCCTCGGTTAGGGAATATGGCGATCTTAAATACTTCTCAAAATATAAATTCAACCGGAATGGTTTCACCTGGTGCTATTCAACAGCGATCTCCAGGACAAGTTACTGTAGTGAGAATGCAACAACCGCAACTTAGTCCGATTCAAACTATGCATATTCCACAGGGTGCAAGACCTATGGTGTCACCTAACAGGCCTAACTCAGTTTTAGTTCAAACACAAGGTACTCCAATACATTTCAATAGGCTTCCTGTAACTCCAGTTCTTGCATCTATTCCAAAATTAAATGCAAACATTATTCAACAAACTAAAGGAAGCAATCATAATTCACCAATAATACACCAGCCAAAAATAATATCAAGTGAAGTTCGAAAGGCCGATAGTATTAATGAGACTGCAAAAATTATCCTGTCGCCAAATCGGTTACAACAGTCGCCTTCTCCTACTATTATGGCACAAAATCGACTTATTTCAATGCAAAATTCGCTGCACGTCGCCAATGTGAATTCTACCTTACATCTTTCTAATAAAGTCTTAATAAATAACAAAAACTCACTAATGGATAAACGTGAAAATCAAAGTGTCAAATCGGAACACAACCATATTACTTCTTTAGCATCTACACCTATTATTCATGTGGCGAGTGCGTCTCATTCTTCTCCATCCATAATACAAGGATCGGTGAAACCAGCCTTATTGCAAGAAACTTCGTCAGTTAATAGAGGACATCCGTCGAACGTAATTCATACCATTAATTCGCAGAGACTACTGACGACTACTCCTGTGACTAATGTAATACAACTGGATCAGAATAAAGTTCCTCCAACTTCAGTTTTATCTATGGCTACTATAAAACCCCATACATCGTTGGTTAAACCAGAGACATCGAACACGGTCGTTGTTACTACTTCGAGTTTAGCTAATGTTGTCATGACCCCTTTATTGCTTAAAACAAGTTCAACTCCCAAGCCAACTATACGGTTACATAGTAGAAGTGAGAGTGAAAATATTGAACACTTACCGGCAACCGTATTAGGTTCTGTTCAGAAGAATCACGATTTAAAGCAGACAGATAAAACTATAGAGATTCAAAATAAGGAAGTAGAAGATAAGAGGAAATCTCCAGTTCAGCCCATACCACTTTTAGAAACCATAGCCAAATGTGAAACAGATTTTGAAGAATTATTAAAAGATAAAACAAATGAAATAAAAATAACCAACCACCCGGAGAAAATAGTGGAAATAAATGTCGGAAGAAATATTACTTTGATAAATCAAAACCATGTCAGAAGGACGAGTTTAGAAAATACTAAACGTATAGAATACAGTGGTAGTGAAAAACATGCATCAGAAATAATAGCCATAAATCCACTAAACGACAATTTGTCAGAAAAAGAGGAAAAGAGATTGCCTTTACTTCTAGACACTATAGGACAGGAAAAGACTTTAAAAGAAAATGACATTGATGCAAATCAGCAAGACAAAACCGATACAGAGCAAGCAATAACAAATCAAGTTACTAATAATATAGAAAATGCAATAAAATTGGAAGTTGAAGAAAACAAAAATCAATTCTTTGGGTTCTTGGGTAATCAAAATACTAGTAATGAAATAAAAAATGACGAAAATGATTACTGGTCAGGCATAGACGTCAACATTGAATCTGTAATTAAAAAAGTAGATTCTTTATGTAAAGAAACACCTGACGAGAAGAAAGAAGAAACCAGTGAAATAAGTATCCCCATATCGAATGAAAATGATAAACTAAATATAGAGAAAATGGTTCAGAATGAGTCTTCTGTTGATGAGCACATATCTGTTAATCCTGAATCTAGTATCAATGAATTTTGCAATGAAGGAAATGATAAATCTGAGACATTCAATGACAGTAGTGTTTCAGAAGAATCCGTTTTGGAAAGAACAATAACAACAACACCAAGTAGTAAAAGAGGTGGCCGTAGTGGTCGAGGTCGAAAATCTGAAAAAGCTGATAGAGTACAAACTCGACAGATATCCAAGCCGGCCAGAGGAACTTCTAAGCGAGGTAGAGGTAGAGTAAAAGTAGACAAAAAAATCAAAGATTATGTCAGTAGCAATATAAATAATATGCCAGGTGACGTTTATGATTTTCACGAGGACTCTGGTGATGAAACAGTTAACTCTCCTAACAAAAACGAAGTAAGACCTCGATTAATTTTGACAATTAAAAGTCCTCTTTCTGGGCACTCTAATTCCATTGCAACCTCAACACTTAGTATAACTCCGAAAGACCAATGTAAGAAAGAAAAACCTAAGGTCAGCGAAGATGAACGTTTTTGTTATGTACCGCCCTCCACTATAAATACTCGTAAATCCAGGAGACTACAAGAAAAGGATATCCAAAGAAGTACTGTTGATGATGTCATTGATGATGTCATAAAAGGTTCTACAGCACAATACAAAAATAATACAGAGAATAACAAAAAAAGAGCTACTAGGCAAACTGGAACCAAAATAAATGCAGAAAAAATATCACAGTGTGACACACGAAAGTCTCCTAGAGGTGCAAAGCGAACGAGAGATAGAAGTTTATCTGATGCGTCTGTGGGCAGCAGTGATGACAATCCAAAGAGAGAAGACATCGTGAAAGAACCTAAGATTATGAAATTGGTCGAACCTGTCGTCCCAGTTAAAGCGGAAGTCGAAATTAAAACGACCTCCGCACCGACAACGGTGGTGGTCCCGCCGCCCAACCCCACGCCAATCATGAAACCGCCTAAGAAAAAGATACTAGCGAGTGCTTTCGAGGCCGCCGCTAATGCGAGTAACACAATCAGAGCGGGCGCAGCCTCTCCGAACGTGGGCGACCGGCCCGCGCCCGACGCGGAGCCCGGGCCTGCGCCCCGCGTGGACAACGTGCCCGTCAACATGATGCCCGTGGGCGCCACCGAGGCAACTGACGCGCGCGTGCAATCGCCCGCGCTGCCGCACCGCCCACCCTCCGCTCATCACCCGCCCGACCGCGCCACACCTATACTCGTCAGGTGCGTATTCACATACTACTTATATCAGCTTATGGCAGTCAAATGATAAAAAACATTTTTGTATTAAATACTTTAATACAATGCAATGTGCATTTCGATCTTGACTCGAGGGAAATATTTGATATTGCAATTATTCTCAGATTTATTCTAGTAGGACAAAGCGCGGGGTTAAGTTGCGCCAGTCTACCCTGCTGCCATATGTGAGGCAAAATAATATACAATATACGTAAAGCTAAATAATATACAATAATAAATGTATGTTTTCTTACAAGTTGTCTTTCTAGGGTCATCAATAAAGAATTATTAAATTTAAACAATAATTCGGTAAAATTAAATCAGCTTCACGCTGTATCCGGCGCACGGCAGAATAGGCGGAATCGAGGATCGATAGAGGAATCTACTGTTAAGACACTCTGGTCCCCACTCTACACGGAATATTTTAAGGCACTGCGTATTGAGAACTCGACGCGGAACTCAACGCCGGGCTGTTGCCTTGGTGCCAGATTGATGACAGAGTGCCAAAATGAAAATATTAACAGAGATCAAACTCACAATCGTCGCGTTACAGTTATATACTTGCGCCCCTGCACCACGAATGCCGGTATATAGTACTTGGATATTTTGAAATGTGATGACAAGAAATTTAGGACCCATACGTCGTCGACCCTACCTCTAAGGTCCTAAAAGCTGCCGCGAGGTAATATAGTAAAGATTGTGTTGTAACTTCAGAGGCGGCGAGGGCGAGGGCGGCGCGGGCGCATCCCGGTTCCGCGGTGCGTACGCGGGACCCGCTAGTCTGCCGCGCGGCGCGCCCCCCCCGCCGCTCTCCAAGCAGGTCGCCGTCGTCGGCCCGCAGCACCACCCCGGTGAGTCACGGAACACATAATCTAAATAAATGTATAAATGAGAAACTTAAGTTAAACAAAACTGCGAAACGCTTTTTTAATTAATTATTGTTAAAAAAAAAATAAAAGGCTTTGAAAGATAAAATAATCAAGGTAGTTTTTTCATAAGAGTACGAGGAACGACTGCCACATTTATGATTAAATGTAAAGTTTTACGTTTCTACATTCACAAAGTAGTCCTTTAATTTCTTTTACATTTGCATAATCAACTTTACAATTGAAGAATATAGAAAATTTTATTGCAATGATTACTTCTATATGTTTTTTCTAATAGTTTTAATTGTATTTTTTAAATACTAACCAGAAAGTTACCGAATGACAAAAACTATAATTTCATTTTAGGGTCGAGAGTCACTATCACAAACGTACCTGCTGTCAGCCCTCAAGGTCAAATTTCGATGGTGAGTTGGTCCTTTACTTCTATCTTGTTATCTTTGCTCTTGTCAGCAGCGATTGAATACAAATTATCATATTGTATCTTCCTGAATAAAAAAGTAAATGAATTCTGTTCATGCTATCCGGGATAGTCTGCAGAATTAGTTAGAAGTCCACCGCCTGCCCACCAACAGACTTCTCCTATCACTTCGGTATATTTTAATGTAATATATTTTAAATTTATGTATATAATTATTAATAAAACGTTTATTTATTGTTGATCTTTTTATATTGATTTGATATTTTTATTGACAGGGCGAAGGAATGTATCCTCATTTTTCACAACACCATTATCAGATGTATCAACAGCATTTTCGTGCAACACAATTCGAAAATGTGCCCACCCTCACTACTTTTCCAAACAGGTGAGAGCGAAAATAACATTATTTTATTATTATTGAATGTGTAGATAGTAACCAGTTATGTTTATTTTGGTTCTTTATTTGTAAACAATTAAAGTAGTTCAGTTGTCGTAATTTCTCTAAAATTAGGAGACTCGTAAACAAATATGTCTTTCTGTCCAGATTTTCTGTATTTTTTTATCGTATTGTTGATCTTTTTATACGTATACCGGCCGAGTTTGGGTCTCGGGGCGTGTTATGTCATGGACTGGCAGATGTAGGTCGTTCATAACATCGGCTGTCACAGCTATAATTAGATACAGAGTGTTTTACAAAGTAGTGTATGTATTCAGAGGCGCACTGGAAGCGGAGGGCTCGGAGGCGCCGACGCCGCCGCTGGAGCTGCGTCGGCCGCCGTCGGCGCGCGTTCCGCGACCTGCGCATTCGCCCTCGCCGCATGACAGGCACATAAGTGAGTATGCTCTAAATTATTATAATACTTGGTGGGTCGAAAGTGAAGAACAGATTGTGTTAATACAGTTGAAAAAGATTGTGGGGAGTGTCGTTGTATAATGTATCGTGTGTTGTGATTGTAGTGTACGCGGTGCGGTGCGGGCGGTCGCCACCGCCGGCGCACGGCACGTCGCGTGGGCCTGCCGCGCTGCCGCCACCCGCCGCGCCCGGCCCGCCGCACGCCAGCCAGGTGCCGCGCGAGGCCGACTCACTGCAGATGCTGCTCCGGGTAAACACACACACTTGACGCTCTGACATTATTACATTTGATTTAAGTGATGGGGTGCAATAATATAAACGTGTTATTTATTTTGGTCGTACAGCGATATCCTGTGATGTGGCAAGGCCTGCTCGCACTGAAGAACGACTCGGCGGCGGTGCAGATGCACTTCGTGGGCGGCAACCCCAACGTGGCGGCGGACGCGCTCGCGCGCAACGCCGACGGCACCGCCGCCTCGCTGCTGCGCATCGCACAGCGCATGCGCCTCGAGCCTGCGCAGCTCGACCAGGTGCACAGGAAAATGAAGGTACGGACACCTACCTCCAACCCACTCCCAACCCACACTCTAACAAATTTTCGAGATATTACATGTTAAATGGCGGAAATTTACGCCGTTCTTTGCCTTGTTACCAGAGGATATGAATTATTGTCAATTCTCCGTTTTGCTAAAACAAATATCGCAGTTAATTGTGCCACTAAACACACATTTTATCAAATTTGAACAACGCGGAAAACGGAAAGTTTTGCTCTCAGCTCTGATAACTGGATAACTAATATTTGTGGAATAGACCGAGAATGATAAAAATATACTCTATTAACGACGTTAATATCACTTCTATATGTATAAATATTCTATCTTTTTTATATCCATTTGTGATTTATTTGATTCAGTATAATTGTGAAGTAATTACGTTTATATAAATATAATGTTGTATAGCTGGAGAACGAGCACTGTACGCTGCTGGCGCTGCCGTGCGGGCGCGACCACATGGACGTGCTCCAGCAATCCACCAACCTGACGGCCGGCTTCATCACCTACCTGCAGCGCAAGCAGGCCGCCGGCATCGTCAACGTCGCGCCGCCCGGACACCAGCAGGCAAGTGACCACTCTACCTACCTTCCTATATTTACATGCGGCATATATTTCATTGATATGTTCAATATATAATAAATTAGTCAATATACAGGATGGAAGCGTCACCGTTCCTTTTACGGGAACAGCATATTAAAATATTTCAAACCCATACAGAAATTAGAAATTAAACAATAAAGAAATTAATCAAGATACCTCAACAGTTGAGGCATAGGAATGAGGCGTGTGAGGCGGTGCCCATTTGATCAACAAATGGCGTTTTGTTTTATGGCGATTAGGCGATAATTTTATTACTTATTATATTAAAAAATTTCATTGTATCAAGTTTTTATAGAGTAGTTAAAACTGTGGTTTCATTTAAAGTGGTACTGACAAAATACTCTGTATGGCGGCGTTGAGTTCCGCCATTCAATTCGCCTCCATATTTCGGCGGAAAGTGGGGAGTTTCTTAACACTAACAACTTCTCTCTGCCTACCCAGTGATGTGCGTGATACAGCGTGAAGCTGAGTTATTAATTTAATATATATAAATGTTGATTTACAGTCTTTATACACGGTCCACATCTTCCCGTCGTGCGATTTCGCGAACGAAAACCTGAACCGCATCGCCCCCGATCTGATGCACCGCGTCGCCAACATCGCGCATCTGCTCATCGTCATCGCCACAGCCATCGGCTGATCGCACGACCTCCCGACCCGCGACACGACCCCGACGACGACCGGATGAATGTTCTAATTAAATTATGTAAATATAATCCAGGTTGTGAAACTCTTAACTGTAAACGTAGCCACTCATCGAGCCGCCGACGGACGCGACACTAAACTAACCGCAACTTATATATTTATTGTTACGGCTCGGCCTCACGCCGCCTATTTAAGTGTTAGACGTAAGTTTAGCTTTGTAAAATACTTTTGTTACGGCCGACCCGCCTCGGCCTCATTCGGAGTTTAAATTTGTAAAGTACTATGATTACGACGAGCGAAGTCGGTCGATAGAGCGTAGAGTTATATTTAATTTTGGGTTCCGATTAGATAAGCGGCGATCTATCGAGCATTTTTTTATCGTTAGTGTAAATTGTTATTTTGTTTTAAGACTAGGGTATAAAGTAATTTAAAACTTGTAAATATCGAATCTATCTGTACTAAAAATTTGATTTAATCACGTAGGTCATTACGGTAGGTAATGGAAACTCTGTAATTGGGTTGAATGATAACATTTTTATAAAGATACACGAATGTTACATGAGAACAACAAAATTACATGTGGAAATTAAACTGTGATTCTGACTTAACGTAGGTTTATAGGTAGATTTATAAAGCAATGAGCAATGCGTGTGTCAACAACGTCCTCCTCTTTATATCCAATCAAGCAAGCGCTGTATTGTAACGAGCGCAATATTACACTTTATACTTTTATTTTTATTTATATTATTAAATGTCACGCGGGTCGAACATTTAATATACTCGTAACTCTAAATGTCAATAATTAATGTTTGAAATGTTTACACATGTGTTAATCTAATATCGAGTGAGAGTAACACATGTACGAACGACGTGATGGTTGCGATGATAGCGCTCCGTCATCAACACTACCTACCGATATAACCCGTGTTGTCGTACTGTAATAGATAGTTGTATGAGTCAGTGTCAAGCGTCATATTGTTTCGACGGTTTCCCCTCATTCCACTCGCCGCCTCATGCTGTACTGTTATTATATACATACTCTGGCTACACTACGCTCCGGGCCTTTTACACTATTTTTAAGTATATTTTGTTAATAAGTATGATAGTAAGACATACTTTTATCTGTTTATTTTATCAATCGTTAGAAAGAAATCCTTTGAGTTATCATATTCTTGTAGTTATCATATTTTTTCAGCGGAATTCAAGTGTTTGAGTTATTTTATATTAGCCAAAAGTAACCAGAGTATAATTGTCAGAGTAAAGATTATACATGATGGGACAATGATCTGTATAATTTTTCCTCTCTAAAGTTATATCTTGCCGCGATGCTGTATTCTTTTTTCAAGAAAATTTATTTTGTAAAATGACTACTTTTTTTCACTATAGTTGCACGAACTAACAATATTGTACTTCTCATAAGTTTTCACCGTCTGCATCCGATTAAGCTTAGCACTGAAGTTTGTTTTCATTACTTTCAAATTGTTTCACCTATGGTTATTGTTTAAATTTTGTGTTTATCGTTTGTTCACAATGTGTGGTGAGGGTGAATGTGCTTATATCACACACACACACACGTTATGCTTCCGGTATCCCCCACTC